>JAOTQH010000008.1:2911789-2924035 GCA_025631255.1 Cornus kousa | reverse complement strand
ACATATACTAGCAATGTATATAATATCGCTATACACCTCTATAAAGAATAAAAAGGATCCACTTATCTACAGCATCCCAACAGATCTCAAGTGAATTTACTCTTTTTCTTTTTTCTCTCATTGACAAGTGTGGATATTATGGTGGTTACGAAGATGGAGGTAATAAACAATGGAGAACCTAGAGATTGAGTTTGGAGGGAACTTTGAGAGAGAGAGAGAGAGAGAGAGATGAAGTAGCACTAATGGAGAGAGCCATGAGAAAAATAAAGAGAATCATTGTTGTCCTCACTCTCTTCTAGTGGTATCCCAAACGTTCTTTCAAACTGAAAATAGGTTAGGGCTCCTATACTATTTATAGGAGCATGGGAGGAATAAATTGTTGTTTAAATAGGTTAGGGCTCCTATACTATTTATAGGAGCATGGGAGGAATAAATTGTTGTTTATATCAAGCATGTACCAGAAAACATGGCTAAATAAAAATGTTACCAAATCATAGCAGAAAATTCAAGGGGAGTGGAGCATGGCAAGGGGAACATGTGAACAACGTGTTCCTAACAAGACACATGGTGTCCCACTGTAAAAATGACCAAGGTATAAACCTCAAAGAAAATACAACGAGCTTTCATCTTCAGGCCAAGCCACAAATCACTAAAATTCTAGAATCAGCTACACTCCAAATCCCGAGATCACACAACGATTTTGCACCAAACTCAATGAACTCTGATAATGTTCTCTATCCAAGACATCCCAAGACATCCTATGCAAAGCAAACAACAAAGCCTGTGTCTCCATCACTGCCCTACAACGGATAAGATATGATTCTTCACTGAATTTTTATCACCTTGCACTTACATCCCCAGTTAAAAATTTTACCAAATTACCTCAGCTCAACAAAATATCCATTCGAAGGATCTTGCAATGAGTTACCTATTCTGCGAAAAAAAATCCACCTTGGAAGGTAATTTGGCGTTCCATATACGTTACAAGGAAAGCAACCTCTAAAAAACCAATAAACACCGTATAGTGATTAGTGACTTAACATCAAATCTTTTTAATCTCAAAGCTCTCATCTCACTTCATCTGCCTGCTCTCAAGCCCCCCACTTTATACAAGATTTCCAGCAATTCAACCATTGCTTCTATCTCATACTCAAGCACAGTCGTCTGTCACCACATAAATTCCTCACAAGATGTAGTCACCACCCACTAATTATCCACAATTTATGTTGTATTCCAAATCCATTTTACCCAAGATATTGAAACAAAATCCTTCTATGAAACTGATCATATCCCTTCATCATGCCAATCTCATGATCAGCTGCACTAATCTATTCACGTATTCAACCATCTGGAATCAATCCCCTAGTTCGTATCACGTACTTAATCTAGACACCATAAAATGCTCATCTTGCACCAAATTGTAACAAGAAAAAGGTCTATAGACAGCAGACCAATAACTCAAGTAGACCACACTCAGAACAATGAACACCACTTCAGCACAATGAAGTGAAACATAAGATTTTAACAACAAACATGTTACAAAGTTATCCTCAACCCCAAAAAAAAAGAACATAAATTCTATTTTTGCAAACTAATCTAAAGAAAATTCCAGACCTATAAGCCCCACCATATTAGAAAAAGAACTCCTTTATACATAAACAACACTAAGAACGCATAAAACAGCCAAAACATCATCAAAAGCTCCAAAAACATGATAAAGGACAAATTTTTACAAAATCCAATAACACAAAATGAACCAACTGAGACCGCAAAACTTCAATAAGGAAAGAAAAATTACCTTTGCCCATCGAGATTCCCCTGCCCATTGCTCCCTCCACTCCCATACGACCCATCCTCCGCCGCCGTCTGCCACACCGACTGCCACGCCTGCGACGGCGGTTGCACGTACATCCCCGGATCCATCGCCGGTCGACCCATCATCACACCCGGCGGCGCCGGATGACCCATCGGCGGATAATAATAGGGCACCCCACTCGCCGTCGAACCCACCATCCCCAACCCCGCCTCGTCCTTGATCTCGTCCCTCGGCACAATGTCCACCAAGAAATCGAAGATATCGGTCCGGGTAATCGCCGCCGCGATGTCGTTCTTCTGGAGGGTCCGGCGCTTGTTCTCCTCGGCGTGAAGCCACGACCGGATTGTGAGCTCGAGGATGAAGAGCTCGCAGGCCTTGGCGAAGAGAATCGGAGCCTCGGCGGAGATCATGCGGACGTCCTCGTCGGCCTTCATGATCTTCTTGATGCGGGCAAGTGGGAGCTGGTGGTTTTTGAAGTCGTTGACTTGTTCGATTTCTTGGCGCTGGTAGTTCCAGAACATCTGGAGCTGTTGCTGTTGCTGTTGGAGGAGGTGGTGGTAAGGTGGCTGAGGAGGGTAGGGGGAGGACTGTGGGGGCTGCTGGTTGCTCTCCATTTGGATGGGTTTTTTTTTCTGGGAAAGTGATTTGGGGTTTGCGTTTTTGTTTGTTTTGAAGGAAAATAAAAAAATAAAAATAAAAAATGGGGTGGGGATATTTGGGGGAGAAGTGATAAGGTACAACAGTAGTACCCATGCTACTAGTGTGTCTATGACTATACACAGTCACACACATTATTTTATTTTTTATTTTTTATTTGTCGATAACCGGGTATCAAGACTTTACCTAGACTAATCCAAGAACCCATGTATGGTGACCCCACACAAATTGAATAAACTCAGATTATGTTCATTGCCGTAGCTCCAAGGAATTGCCCGCACCTAAGGAGAATCCAAATTGAGACCTGAAATTTAATGAGACTCCAGAGCCTATGCCTTTTCCACTAGACCAATTCATTGGGATTTACACACACATGCTTGATCTTCTAACAATTTTTTAAAAATAATAATATTAATTAATTAAAATAAATAAATTTTGGTAAAGAAACAATATATTTATACTAGTATATGGTTTTAGTTAATTTGTTGGTAACTTTTTGTTAAGCAAAAGTTTGCATCATGGTGGAGAACCTTACTAGCGTGCTGCATGCACCATTTTCAAAACATAATCCTTATTTACATAAATATATTTAATAAAACTATCTTCTTTTTCTTATTAGCATATTACATTATTATTGGATGATTTTAGAAACTTGAATAATACTCTCGAGTAGTTTAATAGAGGAAAATTTATCTATACTAGAAAATTGGGCCGAATAAGGTTTTGATTTGTGCTAAACATAATTAATATTAGACTATTGTACGGTTTGGATTAATTTAGTCACATTCTGAATTTGTATCTAAAATTTGAGGTTGGAATTTATTCGATCACATTCTGAATTTAAACCTAAAATTTAAAGTGTGAGGTGAAGGTTTAAAAGTTTAAGTAAAAATTAAAATAATTCTAACTCTTAAACTCACACCATTCCAATAAGTTTTTGTCTTCAAAATTCTTTTGAAAAGTGAGTGCATTGAGAAAGGTTAGACAAATTTTTTTTTTTTTCTATTTTTGAAATATCATTGATGCTTGTTTATTGTGTTGAACACACCTTTCAATTAACAGAATATGAGCCTGTGGACCACCTCAAACATTCTATACCAGAAAATGATTTATTTTCTATGGGGAAAAAAAATCTTTTAAGAGTTGACTATTCTTTTGAAAATAGCCTTTCATACTGTGCTTTGAAGAAAAAGCAAACTAGCATATTCGGTTGGATAATAGTGATTTATCCTATGTATTTCTGTATATTTTTAGGTAGGAAAGTTCCAAATATATTCAGTTTTGTGATGGAATAGACATCACAAAACTGAACCAACAGGTTGCAGCAAAAATTCCAGCCTGGATTCACATTTCTAGCCATCTGGGAGACAAAGAGAGCCTGGTTTGAGAATTAATATCACCCGACGTATTGGTGAACTGCAAACCATGATCTCGGGTGTAAATCTTTACAACCATGATCTCGAGTTTAGGTCTTTAGGGAATTATGTGTACCGGTGCAATGAACTCGGATTTAGGTCTTTAGGGGATTCTATACACCGGTGCAACACAGTTATATTATAGTGCAACGGAGCTACTTCACAACGCAAACACCCATGCAACAATATTAAAAAAGTTATGCAACACATTTATATCATATATATAACACTCAATACAACATGATACATCATGTTAAACCGATGTAACACTATTAAATTGAGAATTTAACACATTTTTGTAGTTGTTACCTTTATTGATTTAAAGTGATTAAATTCATGATGTAAAGAATTTAACACATTTTCGTAGTTGTTACCTTTATTGATTTAAAGTGACTACATTCTTGGTGTAAAGTTGTTGAATTAGACCGAAAATGACATAGGAGGGGCCCTGATTCCCCAACTCATCCAACCTATGCATCTGTACCTAACCGAAGAGCCACACAACTCACCATCTCAACATCCACTGAAGAGCAAATCTTTCTATTTAGATACTGCCCGGCCTCCTTATGGTCAATTTCGAGTTGAAAAGATTTCAAGCACAGTTTGAAGCCAAATTGCATAACTTCTTTAATGGACTTTGTTTCTGCAAGCTTAGCACTTTCCACTTCAAAAGCTTCTGCAACTTTTCCAACCACTGAAGATAATGCCCAGTTCAAAATGCTACATCTACAATCAGTAAAAAAGAGTGCGTGATTAAAAGTACCGTTTCAGATTAGACAATTGAACTAGGTTTGGTAACACATCACAAAGACAAAGTTGGGATCAATAATTCAAGCCTTTGCTGCAATCTGATAATAATTGTCATAACAACCATCTTCTACGGGAACTTGTAGAGAACCTTTTGAATGAAGCAACTCACAAATGAGATGCAGACTCGACACAAGGTTGACAAGCCTTCAAACGTATGAAATCGTCGTATAAGAGCTACCCAAGAAGCTATTCAAGTACTTCTCATGTACCGAACAAGATACGCCTTTTGAATGAAGCAATCCCAATTTGATGCAGGCTCAAAGCAAAGCTTGGAAAGACTTCAAACATGAAATGATGCAAGTTTTTTCTTTGGTCCTATGGGGAGCTAAAGCCCATGACAACAGAGGAGACAATCTCTCTGATACACCGGCTCTCAGCAGCCATATTACTGGCCTCTGGTTTCTGCATGTCATGGACCATCACTTCATGTGGATAAATATAACTCAACTGGCTAGTTCGTCAGCTAGGAAATTACCTTCCCGGAAGAGTTGAAGCGACAACTCCGAGCTGTTCAGATCAAGGTCTTGCATCAACGAAAGAAGGCAGCCAAGTGATCCCATCCAAAATTTATCCCATTACAGCATCCAGGCATAATCTGATAGTCTGTTTCTACAACTATTTTCTTGAATCCACGTACCCAAGCTAACTATATACGCCATTACAAACGATAGAAAGCGTCTGCAATAATATTTTGGATATGCAATAAAAGGATCATTAGCTTCAGTCAGACTTCATCTGTTGGTCAAATCAATACAATTGTTATCAATAATTTAACTAAGAACCAGAAAGGGATTGCAAAATAGGAAAACAATGATTGATAAACTAGATATTTTTCATATTTTCTTGAAAGTACAATAGTGGAAGCTACAAACACAAATTACAAAACCATTATCATGGGTGGATGTTATTCATAAATGATTTGGTGGGAGATCTGAAGCACACTCATGCATTCAAGCCTTCAAGGACACAAGTTCCAGTAAATCATATGTTGTCCAAAACAATAGAGAGACAAGAATTCCACCCTCATTAGCAGCACTCAACCTTATTGAACTTGGTCTCAAAAAAATAATAACTGAACAAATTGATAAAAACAATGTTCTTCTTCTTCTTCTTCTTTGTTTTTGTTTTTGGGAGAGGGAGGAACTTGCATCTAAGCATGTTGCTTCACCTTTCTTTCTTTTAACGATATATTTCTAGGGGTGATAAGAAATCTATACACCCATATGCCTATGCAAAAATCTATCTTTGCCTCTCCTTGCACTTCAAGTGCGAGATCTTCCATAGAGTTGGGCATAAACACTTCTAGTCCGATAAACAACAATCGAACTCAGTACAACTGCAATGATGCAAAGCCCTGACAATATGGCACATGTGATGGAGTAGCATATGGTTCCCTCACAACTGAGTGAATCATCATCCCTTAAAGGCATTTTGAGCAGAGGCCCCAAAATTGTCTGCTTGAGAGATTCTTGTTTTGCTGCTTCATAGTCATATATACCACTAGCAATGACACCGGAGAAGATCAGAGAACCCACGGGACTTGCCAGGGTAAGGAAATTATATAAGGCACCAAAACTTTTCAGGCCAAACAGTTCAGAGACGGCAGCAGGCACAATTGCCCAATGTGCTCCATATCCAAGTCCTATCAAGACGGTCACAACATAAATTGCCCCAGGCCAAGCCATTGCATAGAAGAAGAGCCCAATTGCCATAATGACCTGAACCACAGCCATGGTCACTGGCCTTGGGTAGGCATATTTCCTGATAAATAAAAAACCATAATCAGGATGAGAAACCAAGAAAAAAATTTCAACACAGACACAAAAGGAAAACGAAAAGGAAAAGGAAACTTTGTTGTGACTTAAGATAAAGGGGATTAAACCACACACTTTATGATGATCTCAGAGAAGTATCCACCGCCAACTCGGCCAAGAAAGTTCCAAATACTAATCATGGACACAAACACCTGTGTATTGCTAAACCCCAGAGATTCAGACATCTGACCCAGATTATCAATTACTGTCAAACCAGAACCAGAAGCCAGTACAAGGGAGGCAAAAATAAGCCAAAAATCTGCCTTTACTAATGCCTGCATTAATGTGAAATCCTCCCCTCTCCGTGGGCCTTTTCTCCGCTTGACCCTCACAGCTCCTTCTGCAGCTGCTTGAAACAGTTTAGCTTGCAAGTGAGCAATTCGTTTTTGTCTTTCTGATGATGGAAGTAAGTCTATGTCTGAGCCCTTCTCATCTTCAACCTCACTGAAGATAACCTCGTTCCCCTCCTGCTCAAAATTATTTGATTCTTGTTTCTGAGGCTCATTGAGAAGGCTCTCCTCTGTCGATGACCTTGGTTCCGCGAAAAAGACCAACCGAATAGGAATAATAATTGGAAGCAATACTAGAACAATCAATAGAATAGCACCCAAGGTGACTAAAGTTTGGCTCAAACCAACTAGATCTTCAAGTAACAAAACCCCCAACACGTACGCTGCCAGAATGAGGCAAACACTATAGACAAATAAGAAGCTTGATTGATCAGATGCTCTAGCTTGTCTGTGACCACCCACTGGTCTTACAATGAACATAAGAGAGAGAACTACAATTGATGGCCCAACTGCGACCATAAAGATCAGTGATGCTTCATTGGGAGCATTGATCATAGCATAAATTTGAGTAATAATTGCCCCACTCAAACCAGCAAATCCCTTCAGTATACCCACTACCGGACCACGGCTTTTGGGAAAGTTCTGCACACAGGAAACTAGAGCTCCTGTATTGAAGTAGGTCTCCCCATTTGTTCCCACAAATATACAAATACATAGCTGCACATAAAAAAACTGAGTTAATATTATTAAGTAGTTCAAGAAACTACTAAATTCATGGTGGGACTGATAAATAGTGCATAACAATTACATTTTCTGGCACATTCTAGAAACATGTAATGGTGGACACATTATCTCTAAATTGAACCCCCGTAAGTACTGTTGGCAAGTGATTGACAATTTAATTATCAGTAAGGAGCTACATATTAAATAATTTATAGCTAGTTGATACTAGATATGGAATAAGAAAGAATCTAAGAAGAGAGGCTCTAAATTATCCAAGATACAGCGCAAAATATGAATTTGATGTTAAAAGACGATAGGTAATATACTTAAAAGATAAAACATCGGTACCCTATAATATATTGATCTCCCTAGTCAAGGATAATAGAAATAGTCTAATAAATCATGTACAAATCTATATTAATCACGCTAGTCGAGGATGAAAGATGTAGATCGTGTACAACCTAACTTTGTCTAGACGGTTTAATTAAAAAAACAAATAAAATCATTTTTATATCCATATGCCATACCAATGAGAGGATGAAATCAAATACATTGAATACAAATAGAATCTACTGCCACATTGCTCAGCTAGGTTTCTATATATATATATATATATATATCAACACACATTCATATGGGATTAGGGCAAGGGTATCAACACACATTTTGGAAGTATGGAAAAGTAACATGAAAAGAACAAATTTCTGATCCAAGTTCAAACACTCAATTCAGTAGTGAGTGTTTTAAATCAATCAATAGAAGGTTTAAGATTTTGGTTGCTGCTGCTATGGAAGACTGAAGACTTTTTTTTTCCTAGTTGAAGACTGAAGACTTCCTTTGGACTTTAAATCTTAACTGATTATATGAGTATTTGTAATGATAATTCATGATTCTGTAGGATATATATCTAATTTTTTACATTTTTCATTGTGGAAAACAACCTTATTTCTGCAATGTCGTGTGATTGGTTCAACATATGGTGGTGTAGTGGTGCATAATGTGCCAGAGTCATCATCATCTAAACTTATTGTTGCACCAAAAGAAATCATGGTCTTGGGTTTCCTAGCATCAGTTCAACATTTCAAGTGCTTTAAAATTATTTGTAGAAACATCCAGAAAAACAATTAAATGAAAGATGGAAATTTAATGTGTCTGTGATGGCATTCAGTCCTATATTTCATTTCATTAAAAATAACAGCATTCATTCTTTCTCGCACAATGAACTTCCTGTGATACAATTTTCTGGATTACTAAAACAACTGGGATTAGGCATGTTTGAAAATTGAAAGAATACAAGCAAATCTATTATAACTAGTCAGCATATTCTCGCTTTTGCATTGCAAGAGATCTTCAACATGACTTTGATATCAAGATATAAGACATCAATGAATCGCTTAATTAGGGTTCACAAAAATGAGCATTAATTTCCAGGGCAGCCGCCTAAAGTCAAAGCTTCAATTAATGGATAAAGATTTTGAACTCCTATGAAATTATCCACGCCTTTTCGGCTTTTTTCTCCCCCACCCCATATCCCACCACACCAGCATTTGTGTCATCATTTGGCTCTCATATCTCATCACCTACTGGGAGAAAATTTAGGTTCTACGAAATGTTGTCATTTGTCATTAAATTTTGTTACATTCTATCTATCTAATCATCCTCAAACAGATTACACTATTCTTGCTTACCCAAAATGCTTTGCTCCTTCAAAAGCAAAGTACCTTTTTAGTGATCTTGTATTAAAAAGACATTACTATATCCAAGAAACACTCAATACGTGGTCATTGAAAATACTTACCATGAAGATCTAGCAGAGTGAAACAATACTCAAATTTGGCAGCAGCCAGTAACACTTGGAGAGCTTCAACAATCTCAGTTTCAGTACAAAAAAATAACTATTACAAGCACATATTGTGCAATCTATAGAAACTATAAGAATTATCGATCAAGTGACTTCTATTTTTTGGGAGTTTGAGCTATGGTTACAAAATTGGACCTTTGCATGTTCATCTCTTCCATGCTTCCACGACACATACACCGTATTACTCTATAATTTCTTCAAGGCATTTCAATTTTAAGTAAAATCCAGAATATTAGCTGAAATACCAAAATACAAAGTGACTGATCTCACGCTGCAGATGCAAAATCTAATTGAAAACGAACAACAGAATGATATAAAAATCAAGACCTTTTGTATGTAGTAGCATGATCATGTACATACTAATTTTGTGCTTTATTATAGCCAATAAAAAGATAAATTATTGACCTACTTATAGCTTCTCACACTCTAGAGGGTAAGTCCATGGTAAATTTTTAAATATAAAAGGTGAAGTGCAGGAAACTAACTTCCAAATGCAAGTGCTGCAGCTGATAGAAATAAAAAACTTGCCACAAAAAAAATCATGATTTGAAACAGAAAATTCATGATCTTGGTGCCAACAAGACGACCTCTATGCAACTAATTAAGTCAATAAAACTGTTCAGCTAGGTTGAGGTAGTTTTCATTCTGGAAAAGCAATTATGGAACATAAGACTGAGTTCCTAATATGTTTACAACTAACAAATTGTCATCAATTAACCAGATGATAAAAATAAATCAGGACCTGTATCTACAAAACGCTGCTACTTAGAGAATAGAACTAAGAATTGAGGTAGTAGACCACCTTCAATCCCAAAATAATGCAATGATAACAAAAAAAGAGAACACGTTACAAAATGCAAACACCCGCCGTTTTATAAGAGGAGTCAATCACTAAAAAGAGAAACCATGACAACCAAAAAGAAAATAGTTGCAGTTCTCATTTTTCAATCAAACAGCAAGAGTGCATCTCATTACGGTACAGAATGCATTGACAGACCAAGGATCAGAATTTTCATCTGATACTGCAATTTTGATCAAGCTTTGCAACATTTTAGAAACACGGACAACTGCAAAAAAAATCTAGAAACGAGTGGAAATGATTGGAAATTTAAAGTGAAGTCTACTAGCAGTGACTAAAATAATCAATTAACTGATGTTTCAACCTTTTAACATTTTCATGTATGATAACAACATCAATCACTATAGTTTCCAATCTGATCTAAAATTAAAAATACTTGGATACCCAATTGACTTGAGTAAATCAAAAACCCACCCTGAAGTTACAAAAATCAACCTTTTTCCTCCAGCATATAAACCAGACTCTCCAAATTATGTACACACACATATGGAGGAAAGATAGGAGAGAAAACTGACCACCTATAAAGGCAAAGAGGGCAATCTCTGAGTAACAATGAGCCAAAACAAGCCCTACCCAACAAGGTTGATGTTTCAAGCTTTAACGTTTTGATGTATGATAACATCAATCACTATAGTTTCCTATCTGATCTAAAATTAAAGACACGTAGATACCCAATTGATTTAAGTAAATCAAAAATCCAAGTTATGCACACAGTGACACACACACATATACAGGAGAGAGAGAGAGAGAGAGAGGAGAACTGACCACCCATAAAGGCAAAGAGGGCAATCTCTGAGTAACAATGAGCCAAAGCAAGCCATACCCAAGAAAGTTCTGAACCACACCAATGCACAAAATCACCCAAATTGGCAAAATCTCACAGAGACTACCAGCTATGAACCCAATACTGTCCCCCAAATCCTTGGCCACGCCCAAAATAGCGACCTCTCTCTGAGTATAACCCATGGTGCTCTTCACCACAGGTGATATGCTCCCAAACAAGTACCCAATCCCGGCAAAGGACTGGACCCACATTGAAGCCACGAACACGAGCCATCTGTTGTTGAAGAAAGCTTTGATTCTGTCCTGTAAATAGGTCATCGTCGCTGATAAGATCAGTGATCAAGAATGGTGATTTTACATGACATGTAGAGATTTTTGTGAGAGTTGAGAAGTGGGTTTTTGAGATTGTTGAGAAGGGATTGGAATTTGGAAAGTTGTTGTATGATTATTGATTTGATCTTTCAGTCACCTGCCAAATTGGAAATGAGAAACGTGTTTCTTATCGCTTATCGCTTATCGCTTCTCTGTAATATTGCTTTTCAACTTAAAGAACATTAACACTTGACAGCAACGTTTGATTTTCCATTTTGTGTAAGAGTATAACTTTGTAACATATTCCAGTTTGTGTACGAAAGAGAACAAAAGAAAGAGAGGTGATAAATTGCTTAGGACTTTTAATAGAATCTTATCCATATAATGGCAAATAATTTAAATTTGACAAAAGATTAAAGTAACAAAGTTCAATACTGTACAACTTCCGAAAAGAAAATGACTCTTTTTGCACGATAGTTTTCAGTTCTTTTTTTAGAACATTTCATAATCGGTTATATGTAATTCTCATTCGGACAAGTAACAACAAGTAGTCTCTTTGTCTAAAGAAAATTAAAGTTTTGGACCTCTAAAATTTGAGATGAATGCCTTCACCATTAGTCTATTCCTTAAGATTATAGTTTAATTTTGCGGTAAAGCATAATTTTTCTCCTCCACACATCACATATAAAATAAAATAAAATAAATTATCATATAAATTATCTATGTATAAATGTAATACATGCATTTTTTTTTTCTCTTTCTATCTTTTTTTTATATACATTGACAAATAATGCTCTCCTATATTTTTGTTGAGTACGGTTAGATTTGCCTGAGAGTTCGGGAACCCGCATGGGCCGAATGTCACCTGATGGAGGAGAATCGGGTCTGCCAGCTGTACCCACTTCC
>JAOTQH010000008.1:2860927-2872956 GCA_025631255.1 Cornus kousa | reverse complement strand
TCATAATAATTTGCAATTTTGTATCAGTGCAGTTTTGCAAGAACATCGTTTTAGCAGGAGTAGGTAGTTTGACGCTTATTGATGACCGTCCAGTGACCGAAGAAGCAATATCAGCGAATTTCTTAATTTTTCCTGACGAAAGTATATTTGATGGGAAATCTCTTGCTGAGCTCTGTTGTGATTCTTTGAAAGATTTCAATCCTATGGTTCGTGTTTCTGTTGAAAAGGGTAAGCTCCTCTTCTACCTTATTCCATAATATTTTTAGTTGATCCAGTAACTACTTTTAGTCCTTAGTTCCTTTAAGTGGATGTCGTGTGGAACATGCCCTCAGAAGGTGTCTTCTGCTTGATTTACTTGTTTGATGTTGATGACACAGACATTAGAAATTTAGAATTTTGTTTTGTTGCTCTACTTTGTATGCAACTTAACTTGATGAAATGGCGTTTTTTGGTGAGTAATGTGATCAACATCTAAATGTTGAATCAAAAGAAAAAATTTCTAAATGTTGTATACCATTGAAGACTCTTTGCTTCTTGCCAGACAATTGGAAGCAGAATATGACACCCAAACTTGTAACATGCATCTCAACACACAGTTCAATATTAGTCATGCATTTGAATCTTTTCTCTTGTTATAGTTGCTCTTTGTTCCTCAATTATTTTCTCTTTTTATGTTTCAAAAGTAGTGTCATTGTTGGTGATGCTAAGTCAGGAAATTTAATAATTTATAAATTTTATTTTTCAGGGGATTTATCAAGCTTTGGTGGGGATTTCTATAAAAAATTTGATGTCGTAGTTGTCAGTTGTTGCTCCCTTGATAAAAAAGTAATGTACTAACCCTTACTTTTAGTAGATAGTTATATCTTGTAGAATTCTTATATTTATGAAGTTTCACTCCCTCTTAGTGTGTATTACTATCATAAACTGTTCACATTTTAATGGATCCCTTATTTATCTTGACATTCTGTTAATTTTTCTTTCTCTTTCATGTTTCTTCAGAAATTGGTGAATGAGAAATGCCGCAAGTTGTCAAAGCGTATTGCATTTTATACAGTAGACTGTAGAGACTCTTGTGGTGAAATATTTGTTGATTTGCAGAACTATACTTATTCAAAGGTATTAATCCAACTTTTTAACTTTATTCCTCATAAGTAATAACCGAACTTTTATATATTTACTATCAACTGTTGTGATCAGATTTTTACCTTCTGGTATGAATCCCAATAGCTCAAATGAAAATATAAACATCTATAGGTTTTTATGCTTTGATTCCTTTTAGTGATTACTATACAGCTAATTTTCTATATTAGCAAAATCTTGCTTTGCTTGTGATATAATTCTTGTTATGTATAATTTATTCTCTATCATTCAATGGAGTCATTTAATGGAAGTGGTTTGGGGAGACTGTTAATTATAGACTTAAAGAGGTCTAATATGCCCTGCCAATTTTTATCTGATAATAGTAAGAGACGGTAGTTGCTGGCATCATTGAGCTCTACTTTCACAGCTTTTCAACTCAAAGCTTGTTTCTCTGTCTCTTGGGTTGTCATAAGCATTGGAATCAATTTTACCCCTTAGAAACTTTTGCACCAAATACTTGGTTCTCCTGGTTAATTTCACTGTCTTACTAGCTCATCTGATAGTTTCTGCTATGTTTTTGGTTAGAAACCTACTGTATGAAGTCTACACATCATAAATGTTTCAATCATTTAAACGATTTTTCTGTGTGGGTTAATTTTTCCTCTTCTTTTCTTTTTCTTGGCAGAAAAAACTTGATCAAACGATCGAATGCCAGCAAAAGTATACCAGTTTTGAGGTATGAGTTGTTCAAAATTTGTTCAAATGATGGTTGAGTTCTCCTAATTTTTGATGTCCATAAACAGAGCTTGTCTAATTAGTTCTAACCATGCAATAAACTTTATCGGTGGAATTGTCACCTGCTGATGCACCCCCATTTCCCCTTTGGGTACATTACCCCTTTGCATGGTGCAATGATAAAAGTTTGTTCTATCAAGTGCAAGCGGTATTGACTTCATGGGAATAATGTTGGAGGTCAAAGGTTGTATTCACCCGGACCATTCCTCTTAGCATCCCGTATTAGTGGAACCAAGCTGCGCAATGACTTTTTTTTCTCTTCTCTTTTTTTTTTTTTTTTTCAGAACCTATCATTAATTTTAAAATTTTCTTTTTTCTTGAAAAACTAAAGCAGGTGACTGATTATTGAGTTCTGATGAAGATTCTTAATTGGGAACTCCATTTGTTGTTTTATGATATTTCATGTTGTGTATGTATGTACGTATATTTTATTTTTGCAGGAAGCAATTGCAATTCCTTGGAGATCTCTTCCTAGGAGAATGTCAAAGCTATACTTTGCTATGAGAGGTATAAAAATTTAGTAGGTTATTCTTTTATCTTTCTATTTTTCAATTTTCTTATGTTTGTGGTGGCGGCTGGGTTTTGAGGAAGCAAAGTTCAATAGATTAAATTTAGATCGATAACGGAAAACAGTAGGCAAAGATTTCCAGAGTACAACCATGGCTTCAAAATTCAATGAACCAAACATGTGAAAAACCAAATTGATCTGCAGTTGCAGACTCCCCTTCAAGCCACATATGGTATTGGTTTGAGTGCAAAGTTCTATATTTTGTATTATTTTTTCATCTTGCCAAAAATTCATTGAACAAGATGTTGGTTCGCCATAATAAAATATCCAAAATAGGTTTTAGATGTCCTATGAAATATTAAGGGTAATGTAATGAATCAAGACACATAATGCCCAAAATGTCAATCAAAAAATTATGCATGTAATCCTTTCTTGCAGTTGTTGAGGAATCGTAATTGTTTCTGCCACCTTCCTCCCTGGATTTTGTGCTTGGTGTTTGTGATTGTTAAAAATTCTCAACTTCTTTATTAACTTGTGCAGTCATCGAAAGGTTTGAAAAGATTGAGGGACGTAATCCTGGAGAAACTTCAATTACAGACCTTCCTAAGGTGCTGACATTGAGGAAGGAACTTTGTGAGGCACATGTATGTTTCCTAGAATTTGTTGATATATTATATAATACAATGTGCATCCTCTTATCCAGCGTACTGTATGTCCTTGCAGTCCTTGAATGAATCTCAGGTTCCTGATTCTCTCCTCGAGAGATTGATAGCGGGTACAAGAGAATTCCCTCCAGTTTGTGCAATTGTTGGAGGAATTCTTGGACAGGTATACCGAAGCCACTATCTCTGTTTCTCACCTAATATTTATATGTTCTTGTTATTGATACTTCTAAAACTTCAATCACGTAGGAGGTTATTAAAGCAATATCAGGCAAAGGAGATCCCATAAAAAATTTCTTTTTCTTTGATGCCATGGATGGGAAGGGCGTGATTGAGGACATATCAAATTAACACCAGAGGGTAAGCCATTATCGTTGGGGAGGTTTTGAATCAACCCGAGGATAGAAACTTAGGAATACAACTCTAGGTGTCCTTTTGACTTGTGACCGTCCATCCTATGGAAAATTTGTAGACTCATTGTAGGTTTCATGGGGAGGCAGAACTTTATTTTTTGGTGGATTTTTCAGCAGATTATTAGGACGACTGTATTGCTAATTAATCTTAACGTTATACTTGCCGTCTCAGATGAGATGTTTATGTTTATTTATATGTAGTGTTGACCATCATCATGATCATGACGCTATATTCAGGGATTCTTCTGACCCTGACCTTTGGTTGTACCAGTTAAGAGTATTATGAGATGGAAAATGGATAGTCTATTTGTCTTGGATATGTGTGGTCGTAATTTAGATACTGAATGGAGCCGACCATTGTGGTTGAATATTGAGCTGTGGTGTTACCATTACTGATTGAATATTGTCTTGTTAATACTGATTAAATGCTTAAGCTCAAGTATACCATTCTCTGTGGAATGCTTTATGTAAGGAAACTACGGCACTTCAGTACTCAACTATATACATCCACCCTGACCTGTTTCTGTGTAATGTCTATGGATGGAGATCACAGTTTGGCGGAACAAAAATAGGTTTGTAATAATATATATATATATATATATATATATATGAACTTTTTGAGGATGGTGTATGTTGGAAAAATTAGTTTTCAATGGAAAGTTTATACCGTTTGATCCGATCATGTTTCTTCAAATGGTTACATCTTTGGATCACCCCGTTGATTAAGTCTTGTGCCGCGTTAAAGTGCATGTATGGTTCAGCGTGAGTCTCGCGTGTACGACTACATTTTATTCAAAAAGGAAGAAACACCATCATTCACTGGTAAAAAGAACCTTTATTTTTGTAATTCCTAGGACCCGAAGAATGGAGCCAAGGCCACAATAGAATTGATGACCGTAGTGACACTTTCCTGTAGAGAGGGACATGTTATGGCCTAAATAATGCACAATGATTTCATCGTTAAATAACCTTTAAACAGTTTTAATTGATTGTTTCAAACTCTCTAATGCTACTTCGTAAAAGAGCGAGAACTCAAGTCCTCGTAGAAGCAAGTAGAGGGTGTGTGAGGTAAAAAAACAAGCCTTAATTCAAATGTTTGGAAAACAGCTAGTCTATGTACCACGAGAAGGCTATGATCGAACACTTGTGTGCCATCAGTGGTTGGATCAAGAGGTTAACCTCAGACAAGCTCGGTAAAAAGTAAAAACATCAGCTTATCCGTACAACTAAAAATCAAAATTCAAAAAAAGAGTTGATGATGAGAATGTGGGTAATTCAAATGGATCCTGCTGTAATCTCATCCAATACAGCATATTTAAATCAAATTAGCCCACAAAACCACTAACATTCATTCAAACACTTTTATAAAAAGAGGAGGCAGTGATGGAATGAGAAATGTGAGATACCCCACCATGAAAAAAGTTGGAGCAAAAGAGAGCCTAGACAGTCTGCACCAACAATTCAAGAACCTTCAAAAATAGTGTGGTTCAAACCCACGTAACTCTTGGAGTAGTGCTCAAAATCTCTCTCCAAAAGACCAAATCAATCATGTCGACCTTTCTACATCAGAGGTCTCCTTCAGAAGCAGTGCAAGAGATAGTTAGAGAGCGAAGGGCAGCCATCGAGAGCGGTAAGCTGAAGGGAAGAAGACGGCTTTTCGAGGCACGTGAAGAGATGGGTATTGATGGTAGAGAAGAGATGTGTATTGGAAGTGAAGCTAGGTCAGTGTCTGGATCTTCTTATGGTTCTCATGATGTGAATGAGAATTTGGGAAGCAAGGAAGAGAGGCTTCCCGGTGGTAATTGCCATTATCGTTCCAACTCAGGATCTTCTCCATGCGATGATAAAACAAAGAGACAAGTGGTACTGGAAGGAGACCACAAGGTGGAGGAGTTAAGTAATGATGTGGAAGAGAAGAAATTTGATGGGTTGAGGGGTAAGAGTGGAAAGTGGAATATGCCTCTCATGGGTTGCTTTGCTATAGGTTTTGTGGCATTTACATTAGGCATTATCTCATTGAGGTGCAATGAAGGATATGGAGACGGGGAGGTAATTCTAGTCCCAACATGAACCCAACCTCTCTCTCTCTCTCTCTCTCAGACACACAACACACACGTTTCCTTGTCAATTGATTTTTAATGTAGTTTTTTTCTCAGGTTTATCTGTTGGTTAATTGAAATTTATATAATTCCCGAAAAAAATTAAAAATTTGAAGTTTATATTTCAATTTTCAGTATAGCAAAATTCGTGTCTGATTACAATCAAAAAACAAAGATCATTACTCGCAGTTATTCTCCTTAATTCAGACTACCATGTAGATTTTTTTTTTATTTTTTTTTTTTTTCAGGTAAAAGGTAAGGTAGGGTTGTACAGACAAAAATGTGTCCCCTCATAATCTCATGCCATGTGATAGTCAGTATATGGATGAAATAAAAGCAAAGAATGTTCATAAACATGATTGTAAATCAAGTAAAAATTAAGGTGCATATGCTGCATTACCACAATTGAGGCAAAAAAAGGCCACCAACCTTCTGGAAATAGGGATCCATAGGGCCTAACTTTTCCTTGACCTACTTGGAGAGAGTTTTTATTTTTTTGGCTATAGAAAAAAAGGGGATGATTTCTTTTTGTTACAGTAATATATGCCATACAAATAGGGCTGAAGACTGGGCTGCCATAATTTGTATGGCAGCCCAGTCTTTAGCCCAAGTCTTAAATTAGGTCTAGTGAAACATTGTTAGGACTTAGGGGTCTATTCGGTAGGTGCCATCAATTTTTCTTCCTCATTCACAAATACAATGGATTCAAGACTAGTGTCAAAGTCCCAATAAAATAGATTTCTACTTTTAGTTATACCAACTACCAATCCCAAAATTTCACTGTTATGAGCATTTTCTGATACGTGAATTTTATTATTCTAACTAAAATCCTCTCCGGAATAGTTTCGACATTTCTTTTCACAAAAATGCTAAACATTACAAATTACTGTATCACGAAAATAACTTAAATTACATGATAGATTATATGGCAAATTTGTGCGAACTTATCTTTTTTATGACAAAATAATTGTTTAGAGACATTTTAGGGTTAATTCTTTGTCTTTGATAAGAACCCTATTTTTTTTTTTTTGTCTGTAAATAATTAGATAAATACATAATTCACCTAAAACTTTTTAAAATTATATTTTGAGTCCTATTTCTATTGAATAAGAATCCTAATTTCCTTAACGATCTACATTTATAAATAATTTGATAAATAGATAATCAACTTCATATTTATCATAATTATAAAGTTCATAGTGCAGAAGAGAATATATATATAACAAAAGTAGAGAAAATAAAATTAGAGAGAGAAACCTAATTTAATTTTATCTTTACTTCTCCTAAAATGGGTAATACGTGTGTATTATATATATATATATATATATATATATATATAAAATCGGAATCATCTGCTCATCTTTGAATTTGTATCCTTTCTTGATTTAAATATAACTTAAATATATTAATACTTAATAAAAAAAAATATATAATATCTATTAAAATTGAGAACAAATTCTTCTTAAATTTTATTTGAGACTTGTAACATTGCTCTTTCTTTCTAGCCATTTCATAAGCAGTGGTACACGTCTTTTAAACCCAACCCAAAAAAAGGGGGGAATGCACATTTGCTTGAAACAATTTCTCAATAACTATTTTACGTCTTTGAGCGCACATAGATTATGTTTTGACGAAAATCCGATTGTTGTGAATAACGTATTAAAGCCACTTCATCTTAAGTTGACATTCTAAAGTTAAATGGGCAGTGGTCACTATGGATAGTAGTCCAAGTTTTGAATGCTAAAGCTAATGTTTTAAACCGAAACATTAAGTCAAACATTTCTTTCTAACCCTTGTTTTTGTGAGTGAATCAACGTTATCATCCTCTTTTTAAAATGAAGAATGATATAAATGTCAAATGAGAAATGATACGTCTTTCGAATTCATAATTTGGAGGATGCCCGAATGTTGTATGAGTGAGGGTGCGAAAAAAATCACAAGATAGTCATGTGATATACCCACACTCTGAGTTACATATTTCCTATTAGACATCTTCAAATCCGAATCATTATTGCTTATGCCAAAGTTGGGCCACAATTTCGGGTATTTGCATCCCTTCGAGGCTAAAACTCGTGTGAATTGTCCCACTCCATTGCTTCCAAGTGGAGTCGGGCCACAATTTCGGCTGGCTACTGAGGTCCAAATAACATAATTCTTATAAAATAGAACCTACTGAACAAATGAAGAAACACAAAGGCCCTTTGCCTAAT
Source organism: Cornus kousa (assembly GCA_025631255.1). Lineage (NCBI taxonomy): Eukaryota > Viridiplantae > Streptophyta > Magnoliopsida > Cornales > Cornaceae > Cornus > Cornus kousa. The sequence continues at coordinate 2,865,189 of JAOTQH010000008.1, read as the reverse complement.
TGCTTCGATGAGTTTCAGAAAAGCCCATACTGATTTTTGATCGAACCCAGACTGAAGTTGGATTCTAGGCCTGGCTATTAAAAGCATTCTTGGCACATTTGGTAGCCCTTTTTATGAAACTAACTGTTTGCCTCCCCAATTTCGTCATATGTTCAGCTTTGTTTGACCCACTTCCAGAGATGTGGGTTGACCGGGACAACTGAGTTGGCATTGCTAAACCAAACTTTCTTCAATTTTGGCACATTTGAATAATTCAGACTATGATTGATTTACAACTGAAAGTCTCATATTTGAGTGGAAATGATCCAAAGATGCATATTCATTACTAGCTCGTGACTTAGAGGTTTTTATTTTTATTTTTATTTATTTTTAATTTTTTTTTTCAAACTTTATTGTTTAGTGCTCTAAAATAGCGCTTTTTAAAGAGTTTGGAATTATTTTTAGAATTTTTGTTAGTGGATGAATTGAATTTGAGTTGAGCTGATTTTGATATTTATCTTATTTTAGTGATTAGGTTTAATGTTTTTTAATTTATGTATTATTCGGTTTAATAAAAATATTCTTATTTAATTATTTATTGTTGTTATTGTTTATTATTTTGAATTATTGTACTTGAACGAGAGGATGGATCGTCTTTTGTATTTTTATTTATTTATAAAATATATGTAATTTTCACAACACTATTCTGAGCCAAGTAAAAAAAAAAAAACAATTGTATGTTACGTACGTCTACTAGTTACTGCAATACTTAATGAATTTTGAGTTGTTCAACGTAGGTGCAGACTACAGAGAGACTCTGGTTGAAAGAGGACATCAATTTAAAGAACTTTAGAAATTCGGTTTTGGTATCATAGTCCGATATTACTATCCACCAATAGAATAAGCTCATTGTTCATGTACATTCTGGTTTAATCTGTCCAATACTGTGATGGGACATTATTGAATCATGTGATCTACATGTAACAGTTTGATTGAATATATTATCACACATGTCCCTCACCTACAGATCCTACTTTTTGATTGGCCCCACTAAGAAAAATAATCATTGGACAAGCCATCATTAAATTAATTAGCTCATGCCGTTGGATCCCTTAAATAATTGGGAATAAAACCATAGGAATCAAATCATGTGACTCAAATTGTAATAAATTGTGTTCTGATTTTTCATAATCACATATGTACTTTATTAGGACCCTTTTAAATGTTGGGTCCCAAAAATTTTTGTCCTACCAAGCCATAAATTGGTCTCATAGTTTCTATTTTTAGCTATTGGTCCAATCTGTGATTCTCTCGCACAGTAGCAATGTGAGACATGAGTAAATGGTGCATGTATATATATATAGGGCCTCCAAGGCTTGCTGTTGCTGGATGGGGGTGGTTAGGTGCCTCATGGTTCAACCATGTTTCTTAATGGGCTCCACAACACATCTTCACATGCTTTGCTAGGCCCTACCACTAATTTTTACCCCCACTCTTGGCCCATACCTCAAACAAGTTTTACAAGAAAAATGTTTCTAAAACTTATTAGAAGGACTCGCTGTAGAGGAAATTATTTTCAGAATTACGAGCAAAGAAAGTATCTTTTTTCTTATAATGAAAATGAATAATATGTATTTTACAATTTAATGGGGAAGTAGTGTGATGGTGAAGATGTGAGTAAAAACCTTTCTAAGTCACAATCAAACTTTTTAAGTAGCGGCACATTCTTGACATGACATCTAAATAAGAGTATTGGGCTGTCTAACATGGCCTAAAAGAGTGTGTCAAAAATGAAATTTTTTAAACAAGCACAAGTTGACCATTTGTCCATTTGTATGGTGGCTTTTGTACAATGCAACATAGAGAAAATTCAATGATACAAAGGTTGACTGGCACTAGCTACATATACACCACATTTAAACGCCATCAGTGGGACATCCTCACATGCTTTTGTATCCCATGCCATAGCTATACCAGAAAGCAGAAAGGATAAAATATTCTCGACAATACATATTTATAGAAACTCTTATTTTATCTTAATACACGTGAAATTGAGATTTTTTACCAAAAAACATGATTGTTTCTCTAATTTGTGGTCCTAATTTTAGATTTTAGTTATCTTAAGACGAGTGGTTAAACTTAAAAGTTACAGATTACAATAAAGCTTAATTTTTTCCGAATGCGGTACAAATTTGGATCACGGAAGCACACGAGTAGGTCACCCTAGCATTTTGAATGGTGTCCGAACATCCAGTTGGACTCATGGGCCCAAAATTAGGCCCAGGATTTGTATTTACCAAACTACATTAATCTGCTTTTTAGGTTGTTTCTTTCTCTCTACACAGTTCATGCAATCTACTTTATGTTTTAGGAAACAATGAGATAATTAAAGCTAAAGTTAGAATGGGATCTCCAAGTTGGTGGTGCTTTGAACTGGTGGTGTGAGTGATCGGAACAAGCCAGCTCATCCACCGGAAAACCCGAGGCCATTCGAGACGTGCCACGTGCATGGATACCCAACATGAGTTGGGGGGTGATCGAACAATTCACTCTTAAAAGTTATAAAACATGTTCTCCAGTCATTGGTAGTGCATGAAATCTTAACATATTATCATGTTTAATCAAGTTTCGACATTTCAACGTGTTAGGCCACGTGTAGGTTGTTTGTGTGTATATATATATATATATTTTTGCCATGTGTTGCGATTCGGAGGGGGGACATGACATGTCATTGCCAAGTGGCATCTTATGAAATGAGTGAAGAGGGTGGTCTGCTCTCTTTTAGAAGAAATCACGAGTCTGGAGATGGACTTCAAATTCAGGAGAAAAGAGAAAGGTAATTCGACAAATTCACATGGTGAAGATAATATGAACCATTGGCCATAGCAACATTATTGTTCCTTTTTCAAGATATATTTGTAGACCCTAACGAGTGAGTGGTCATTATTATTTTTTATCTAGGCTTTAATTTCGCTTAATTTTGCGGACACTTTATAAAAATTAAAATGATACAGAATATAGTAGTATGCTCCTTCGCAAGGATGACATACACAAATCGAGAAATGATTCAAATTTGTATTTACCTAAAAAAACGGAATTGAATACAAAGTTACGAGTTTGCTTCATTTCATATTTAAAGGATAGTTTTTTTATTTTTTATTTTTATGTTTAGAGAATTTAAAATTTTAAAAATAAATTAAATTCGTTTGATTAACAATATTCCAACTATTTTCCGTTTTGCAAACTCTTAAAAATTGTTTTTAAGATAATTGTAGGTTGATGAACCAAGCACACCAAATAATAAATACAATCCAATTAGGTAAATTCAATTTGTATCTTCTTTTGCAAAATGATGGATAAAGTAGGAGTTTAAAACATTACCAATAAATTTGTTGCTATATACGTACCATGTATATATATATATATCCATTACATGTTAAATTTGTCAGGTTATTGATTGATGCATACCAAAAAAATTTGTTTTTATATGCGTACCATGTATATTCAGTATATGTTAAATTTGTTAAAGTTATTGATTGACGCGTACCAACAAATTTGTTGTTGTAATTACTGGTTAAATTTGTCAGGTTATTGATTGTTGCATACCAATAAATTTGTTGTTATATATATAGTACCTTGTTACACTTGTATATTGATTTAACTCGGGATTCACTGAAACTTGTCGCGGTAAAACTTGAATTTCTAGCCTGAAAATGAAAATCTGTGTCTGGAGACTCTATACTAATCACTTTGTATATAAAGGATATATATGTTAAACATTTTTCTATTTCAAATTTTCTTTTTTGGAGATAAATGTCACCTCAGTCTACAAATCCATACACATGGTTTTGCTTATTTATGAATGAATCAGAGCCAACAATGTCTCTTCTATGGGACTCAATAGACCTACCTGCACCTTTTAAGGCCTTGGAGTCAACAACATTGTCCACCCTCCTCGAATTTATCTTATCATATAATGTATTTCTTTCGTCTTAATTTACTTATTGGGAAATTTAAATTTTTAAAGAAACATATAAAATATGCCTTGTTTATTTAAAAAGTTATTAATTTGCCCTTTTAAGTTTTGAATATTGAAGTTTAAAATTTTAAACTGAAAGGACATAAATGAAAAGATGTAAAATATACGTATTATTTAAAAAAGAAAAGTGACAAATAGTTTGGGACAGACTAAAAAAAAAAACATAATATTTTTTTTGGAGCAGAAGGAGTATTTCTTTATGAATAACAAGGGATCAAGAAAATTATGTAACAGGACACAAATT
>JAOTQH010000008.1:2845919-2860827 GCA_025631255.1 Cornus kousa | reverse complement strand
ATGTGTGAGGGTGCATTTGGAATTTTGCATGTTTGTGGCTTAGTTGTGGTTTAGTGGGCATAAAGAAATATTTTGGTCTTTTTAGTGGCCAACACCTTTTGACCATGTGTGGGGGACAAGGCTACATCATTATTCCGCATATTCTCACTTTAATTTTTGGACAATGCTTCCCTCTTCTTCTTCATCCATCTTTACTCCATTGATGCCCACTTTAAAACTTAATTTTGGGTACTTTCTTGGAGGATTTTGACCATGGTATAGAAGGGAAAAACTCTCTATTTGTCAAGAGTTTTTCATTAATACCAATATCGTCCCCATATAGCCAATTTGAAATTTCGAGTTCCCCTTGAAGGTGTGTTTTTGTTGAAGCTTCAAGAGGAAAGTTTGTTCCTCTTGTCTTCCTCTCTCCCTTGGTATGCTTAAGCCTCATTTTTGTGGACATTAGTTCTTGTTGTAAATTAGGATTTGAGCTTCAAGGAGGTAGAGTTGTCTAACTTGCATAGTTCTTTAATTTAGTAGCCAATTTTGTAGTAGCATACTATAGTTTTATGTATGTGATGAATTATGTCAAATAGTTAGTTGATATGAGATCAATTGTGACTTTTGTGAGTTAAATTGCAATTATAGAATATACTATGTGGTTAATTTTGAATGAGCATGATAATGTGGGTTAAATTGACATTCAAAGTGTATGTGGCATGTATGTACCTGAAGTGTTTGTAATATTGCCAATGTGAGTATTTCATTGTCAAATTCATGTTATTGTTATCTTAATGTTCATATATTGACATGTTGAATAATTGTGTTATTATCAATGCCCAATATGCTTATAAGTTGGTGTTTATCTAAAAATTTATGTGGGAATATAATTGTGATTATGAATTGACTATTGAAGCATGTGATACATTTTTAAGCATGGCATTAATGACATTCAATAGAAATTTGACATGGGTGTGTTGTGAGGAATGTGGGATGTGAATGGTGAATTTTGAAGAAATTTTGAGGAAATGTTTTCATAAACCTAGTTTTGGGGAGGTACCCCTCTATTGGCGGTGCTAACTAGCTAATAAGGACATAGGAGGTACCCGTGAGTAATTTAGCGACCTAGTGCCACAAACAGTAGTTGGGAGGTACCCTTTGCTAGGACAACTAGTAAATTCTCCCTAGAGACATCGGCAGGTACCCAAAGTCCAGTTAGTTAGTACGTTTTAGGTGTGGGTGTGTGGAAGTGCGGGCGTGTGTGTGTGGTATGCGTTTGCATATGTCATTTTATGCATTGTATCACTTCAAATTGCTAATGATGGATAACATGTGACTTGTTGATGATGTATGATCTCGACATGATCCATATTCTCCTATTCTATTCCTTGATGGGTTTAAACATGCATTTGTCTACTTAATTTTTGGAGATGTTATTTAGGCAATCTCTACTGAGCTGTTGTGCTCATTTATCTATTATATTTTTCAGGAAATGGTAAAGAAGTGATAAAAAATCCCCACCCTCAACCTTGATGCATTTGGAGGATTATTTTTGCTAGCTTTGATATATAAACCATGTATATATTTTACTTTTGATGTATGCAGTAACTTGTAACCAAATGACGTATTTTGTTAGGCTTATACAATGATGACTATGTATATGTAATTTTGAGAAATATGACTTGAGACTAAGGACTCATCTTTTGGGGTTTCATAATTGATTATATCTCTTCCTAGAATTTCATAGCCGTTTTACGATGTATTTGAACTCATTTTGATGTTCGGATGTTGTTTCACTAATGAACCCTTGTTGCATATGTTTTTGGATAGGTTTGAGATGTATTGATTTATTCTATAACTTAATGAGCAATGTAGGAACCAAGCCAAAGCCAAAATATGGCCTTAGAGTAATTTCCCAAGGGCAGTGCTTGAGCACAGGGCCTAAAATGGCGAGATTCGGAGAAAAACTCTCAATATCTTGAGTTTTTGGTCCCAAAGCTCGAGCACAAAGAGGCTGTGCTCAAGCATTGGGAACTTGGTACCTCCTATGTGTTGACTCGAATTTCAAACGACCATAACTTAGTCATTTTAAATCCAAATGGGATCATTATTGAGCCCAAATTGAAGCATTTTTTGTCAGCTTTCCAATGATACAAATCCCATTCTTAGATTCTAATCACACCTTGAGTTATAACTATTTTAGTGGAGAGGTGTCAGATAACCTTCAAACCGAAAGGGGCAATTGTGTGAATTTATCATTCTTGCACTTAGAACCTTGTGGCATTGGTGCAAAAGGCCATTATGACTTACATCGACCTTATATGACTCACTTTAAGTCATCTCATTCATTTTCCACAGCATGTATTTACCATTTTACCCTTGGATGTTCTCGAGTTTGGGTAAGGACCCGGTTAGCGATTCGGCCCCTTAGTTCGGGTCGTTACAGATAAGATATTGTAACCATATGCTAACAATGACACAATAAAACAACATACCTATATCTGGCATAAATAAAAGGGATCCAACTTAATCACCTGTCCAGTTATTCTTAACAATGATAAAAACCGTATCCTTACAATGCTCCTACATAACAACTGAAGTAGATCAAGTATAGACCATACAATACAGCCATGAGCATGATTAAAATCATTCTATCATATATTGTAATTCTTATAACAATTAAACAATAATAAATTATAGGAATAACTTATAAGTCATTTAAGTTCGTTTCATCACACCATAGCAACCATAGATACAGCCATGGAACATTCTAATAATTTCATAAATTCATTAACTACGATGATTATTATCATAACTCATGCTAAAACATTTAAATGCCAAGTCCCAATAATTTAAATAATCAATTTATAACTCATTAGTTGATTTAATCACGTAACATCACACAAATCTAAGTTTCATGCCATATAATCCCCATATTATTGTTCTTTAGTCCAAATGACATGTTTGAGACCTTAATAAATCAATCCAAGGCTAATCGGATTACTTTTGGGGCAAAATCACGCATCAGCGCTGGAGCACCATAATTGGGCTCAAGCGATGCTTACCAAAAAATGGCGCTCAAGCCCTGTTTCGTGAAAACAGCTCGGGAGGTCTGTTTTAAGTCCAAAAATTTGTCTTTTCGGGTCCTAAAGCATGCATCTATGTCATCATTGATGTCTAGCATTATTATAGAGCAAGAATGCATAATTTGGTTCATTAAAATATAGATTTGAAACATGATTTCATCCAAAGTATTCACACACAGATATATATACACACACATAGATACACCTCCATTTTTGTTCGATTTAAACATTGCTTCCAGATTAATTCTTTTTGATCCAAGTCCCTAAAGTCATACTAAAGATACATGGAACACGAAATCAACGAGGGAAATGTAGAAAGAAGAACTTGCCTCAGGTTTTCGGATCGAAAACTAAACTCCTTATTCTTTGTTTTTCTTTTCCAACACCGGCAACCTTCGGGTTACCGTCGTCCTCTCCTACTGGTGGTCCTCCCACGAATAGCCCTTTACCTTGCTTCTTCTTCCTCTAGCCACCCCCCATCTCTCTCTCTCTTCCTTGAGATTTGTCTCTCTTTCTCTCTCCCCGCTTTCTCTTATACGGGTTTGCTAACCCTCCAACACTTACATTACATATACATATACACACATATACACATACTATAACCCCCAAAACCTAATACACGTATGACAACTAAAAATAATAATATTAATATTAATATTAATAATAAAAACATAATATATATACACACACACCACAATATATATATATATATACATACATATTAACTCATCCCCATGGGTCTAAGATTCAAACCCATTTAGGATTTATTCCAAATAGTTTAAAACCCATTTAGTTGGTCTAATCACAACGGCCCAACTCATGCTTAAAAATGAAATAATTAACTAAATCAAATATACATTTTAAAATAAATAAACAATTAAACTAACTAAAACCAATGATAATTAGGCATATCATATCACATTATTAATTAATTAATAATAAAAATATTTATAATTAAATTAATCCACCTAAAAAAAAATAGACAAATAATTAAATTAAATACAATTAAAATAAATAAATAAATGCCATGAAAATTAGGGGTATTACATACCTTATTTCTTTAGTCAATTTTTATACCCACAACATTGTGGATCTCCACAATCAACCATTTAAGGCCAACCAGTTGACACACTAGCTTTTTTAGAAAGAAAGAAGAGTTGCCCCGTCAAATTGCAATATTAGGGTAATTAACTCCCTCCAACCCATTCCACGGTCAGTTATTGTTAAGAGTTAAATTCCCCTTTCATCACATACAACAGAAACATCATCACTACACCAATCACACAAGCATATATAGAGATAAACAATCATACACATCCACACATAATAATATATTTTACATGGTTCACCCAACTTATGGTTATATTCATGGAGAGAGAGATTTCACTATTGTGATTAAGGAAGATAATATACAGTCAGATGTTAAAACTCAACTCATTTACTCACATCTCTTTTAAGGCTACATCTCTACACTCAAGAACTGCATATACTTTCATTTCTCCTTACAACACTTACCATTTAACCCCTTACATATTTCTCCCCTTTTTTGCTTAATCTATCGCACTCATCTCTATTTATAGTGTGTGCAAACCAATTGACAAGAATTTCACAACTTACTTACAAGGAGTTACCATATTAATCACAACTCTAAAATAACACCAAAACACACCACAATTTTTATTTTTATTTATTTATTTATTTTTTTACTTTTCCAAATCTTCACTCTTCACCCCTGATGGACTAGTCCAAATAGGATAATACCTTAACTATAAGTGTAACGTCCTGAACTTTTTTTGATATTTTTTGGGAATTTTTTTTAATTATTATTTATTTTAATTGTGCACGGGGATGCATACCATGGTGTTTCAGGAGTTGTTTGGGTCGTTTCTTCAAGTTTAGAACCTTTAGAAACTCACTTGAGTTCATTGTGGTCATTCTTGGATTTTTGAATCGGGAGGTCCCGTGTAGGTCCGGGGTCACCCGATTGGTTGAGAATGGCAAGGGCTTAAATGAAAGGTCGTTGGAAGGTGTTATTATATTTATTTCGGTGGGATGTTGCCTTAGTGCAATTTCATGAAAGTTGCTTAGCGGAAGAGAGTAATTACCTATTGAAATTTGGGGTTAAGTGGCGTATATAGAGGAAAGTTGTGAGGGGAGTATAAATTTGAGAAGTTTTCCAAACACCCTCTATTATTCATCATCTTCCTCCTTCATTTTCTCTCTCTATATCTGAAGGAATATCATCCTCCATGTATAAACATGGAAAAACTTCAATTTGAGGCCCTTAACCCATGATTTTGAGGGTGCTCAAAAAGGAAAAGTTTTTCCTATCATTCTCCTCTACACACTAATAGAAAGAAATTAGATATTTAACCACTTTGGGATTTTTGGAATTCCTAGAGGTTGGATTCGGATGAGGGGTTAGTTAGGGAAGTTGTAGAGCATCTTTTGATCTACAAGATGAGGTGATTTTGGAGGCCATTAGAGCACTTTGAGATTTCAACCTAGCCTTGGACTTGAGCTTTTGGGTTGCATCAAGAGGGAAAGTTGGTCTCTTTTTCCTCTTCTTCATTTTGGTGGTGATAGCTTGCATTTGGAGGAGTTTCACAAGGAGGAAAAGTTAGGGTTTATGCATTCAAGAGATATGGGTGTCTAATTCATGGAGTATAGGGTTTTTTATGAGTATTTATATGTTGATTTCATGATATAGCATGCTATATAACCTTGTTGTAGAAATTTGATTGGCTATATGAAAATTCATGTTATTGACTTGCCTTATGTGGTGCTTAATAATGTTGATTATATGTCATCTATGTGGAGAGATTTGTTAGTATGCTTAGCATGATGAAGTTGTACAAATTTGTATGCCAATGTGATTATTTGAATAATTTGTTAGTACGCTTACTTATAACAATTGAGTTAGATGTAAATCCATGTTAAAGTTGTAAGAGTTTGAAATGTCGAAATTGTGTTGTAAGGGCATGAATGTAAAGATGACTATGTGAATGTTTTATAAGCATGTTGAATGTTTGGTTAATTGATTATATGAAATAACTTGTTGACTTTTGGGTTGTGGAAACATGCTTGTATAATGTGGTTTTGATGTTGTTGGATGACATATTCATTTCATGATTCTAGATAGGTGCATTAATAGAAGTATTTTAGCCCATGCATTGGGTAGAGAATGTGTGAGCGAAAGGGGAATGGGAAAATGATGAAGTTTCAAGTTAGTGGAATTGTGATGGATAGAAGACAAGCGGTTGTCTTGTTTTTGATATTTTGGTAGATAGGCCCCAAATGGTTGGATGAGCGGTGGTCTCAAGCCAGGGATAGCTAGCCAATGTTCCAAATGGTGGAAAAGTAGAAGACTTATGCCATTTGGAGTTAGAGGCCTTTAGTGTGGATTTGTGTAATGAGATAGATTGGTTGGGAAAGTGCTATTGTATGTAGGATGAGATCATGGCATTGGTTCGGGGTGGATTCATGGCATGGGCATTGATTGCATTGTTAGTTTTATGGTAGATTTGTGTGCGTGAATGTGGTTAAATTAATACTTATATATTGTTGCTAATGCAATGTATTGTTGAAGCCATTATTTCCCTTGTAATAGCATGATCCTCTTACCTTGCTCTCCCTTTTCTATACGTGTTTATTCACGAGGCTTTAAGAGTCATGCCTTAGTCATACTCTACTGAGCGGTGGTGCTAACCATTGTCACATTTGTAAAGTTTTATCATAAACTTGTACTATTTTGAAGTCATTTCAATAACAATGTAAGCATATCACTTTGTGGTATAACCTATCAAACTTGTATAGTTTTATTTATCTTTTGTGGTCTTATTGTGATTTCTAGCCATCCATGAATTTCTAAGTCCTTAATGATGTATTTGGAACCATTACAAAGTATGAAAGCTATTTTGGAAGGGTAATTATGACTTTATGAATGTTTTGGGATAAGTTGTTTGGTCTAAATGATCAATTTATGATTTAGAGGAGAGAACAATAAAAATGGGTAGTGTGACATTTTCTGGGCTCAGTCCGATCAATTAGGTTCTAATCTAATCGATCGGATCTTCCCATACTTAGTTTTTTTCTTGAAAACTCTTAAAACTTTCTCTCGGTCCGATTTTCCTAGACTTCGAATTTTTGTTTTGAATTTTTAAAATCGTTTGGATTGGCCAGATTTCAAACAATCATAACTTATTCATTTTAAATATAAATGAGGTCATTCTTAAGCCCAAGTTGATGTATGTTTCGTTAGCTTTCTAATGGTACTAATATTATTTTCAGATTCTAATCCTACTGAGATATATTTACATTTCAGTGAGACAATGTCTAAAAATTTTTGAACCGGGAATGGGCAATTGTGGGAAATCAGGTCTATGGCCCCTAAAACCCATTGGGATGTTGTCAAATGATCAAGTTAGATTGAATGGGCCCCTCATGAGCCAAGGGTTCCGGCATGAGCATGAAGCCAGAGTTACCATTATTTAATGATCCAATGTGGTTATGAATAACTAGTATGACTTCTAAGTCTTAGTAAGGTGCAAAATGACCATTTTGCCCTCAGTTAACCTCAGGTTCAGGTAAGGACTCAAATAGCGATTCAGGCTCTCGGGTTTGGGTTGCTACAATAAATTTTACCCCAATTGGACTAGTTTAAATATATAACTTGGACTAGTCCATCTTTTCCAAGAAGTGTTGAGAATCATATGTAAAAGAAGCTCCAGCTCAATTGTAAGGTGTGAATATTTTCTTGTATGTAGAGATGAAATTTCCCTTCACCTACACCTACACCGAGGTATTGACGATGATTCTAAAATATCGCAAAACAGAATGTAATACGATTAATAAATAAGTAATATAATTCATATTGATTAGAAAAAATGTAAGACTTTGATTCTAGGTTGCATTCAGAATTACTTTCCCTCAAAAGTGTTCTACTTGAGCAACATTTAAGATATGACGATGCTTTTGTTCAGCCACTCCATTTTGTTGTGAGTATCGGGACAATTATTATTATTTTTTTTCTAAGAGAACGTGTATCGGCCCCATAACCCACACACTATTCAAGTTAGAAGTGCAATTTGAAAGCAAGACCTCGAGAACTTGCCTCCCAAATATTTACCAATGCTGTTATGCCCATGAGAGCGTGGGGACAATTAGTTTGATGCATTATCCCTTTTTCATAATGATATGTGGGCATGCAAAATTTCAACCCATTGTCAATAGGAATGGTCTTTTACTTGGAAAGCATATTGAGTTTCAACATTTGAGATTATAACAAGTAGCTGTTACACTTCATCAAATCCTTTAAGTTAGCTCTCGTGTATGTCACGTCACCATAAATTAAAATTTTAAACGGCTTGTAATGTGTCTCGTCACTAAATAAATAAAAATACTAGACACCATATAATTTCAAGATTTTTTATAAAAAGCAACATATCAATTTTTTAATCATTCAACTTTTGATAATTTGAAGAAATTCAATTTAGAATATTTGGAGAATTTTGTACTCCTTTTTAATGCTGACTTGTCATTGGCTCATTGCGAATGTGGCTGTTTCCTAAAATTTTGCTAATAAATTGTAACCCCAAACATAACACCCAAAATCAAAATTCAAAAAAGTTGTTAATCCAAACGTGGGTGGTTCATATCCCGCTATAATCTCATCCATCACACCACATTCAAATCAAATTGAATCCACCAAAAACCACTAACACGATTCATTCAAAACACCACTCGATATACAGCAACCCATTGATGAGGGGAAAAAAAAAAAAAAGAAAAAACAGAGACCCCACCATGGAAACATCACAAACTCTAGCTAAAGAAAGCCAAGACAATCTGCACCAACAATTCAAGAACCTTGAACAACAATGGGACACCATCAAGCAATCAAAGCCACACCCACACCAGCCTATGCTTCGTCGATGCTCGACGGATTCGAAAACCATTGTCAAGACTCTCCAACTGATCAACAACTCTCCAAGAAGTCTCATGTCTTCTCTACAACACGAGAGAAGGTCTCCTTCAGTGGAAGAGATACTTAGAGAGAGAAGAATGGCCATTGGGAGTGGCAAGTTGAAGGGAAGGAGGCTTTTTGAGATGGGTTTTGAAGGTAGAGAAGAGACGAGGAGTGATTGTTTTGGTTTGGTTCAAGAAGGTGAAGTGAGGTCAGTGTGTTCTTATGGTAATTCTCAAGATGATGAGAGTGATGGTTTGGGAAGCTTCAAGGAAGAGGTGGCTTCTGGTTGTTGCTATTGTTGTTCCTACTCTGGATCTTCTCTGTCTGGTGGAAAAGTGGAGAGAGAAAAAGTGGCGAATGAGAGAGAGAAGGTGGAGCATGATGTGGAAGAAAAGGAGAGATATGGTGGTGGTGGTAGTGGTGGTGGAAAGTGGATGCTTCTCATGGCCTGGTTTAGTATTGCTTTATTGGTGTTTACATTGGGAATTATCTCAATGAAGTGCAATGAAGAATATGGGAATGAAGATGTGGTAATTCTAGTCCCAACATGAACTCTCTCTTTTTCAATTGATCTTGTCCTATAGTTTTTTTTTTTTTTTTTGCTGGTTTATTGAATTTCTGTTTAATTTTTTTGCAGTATATGGAAGATGTGATTGATTATAATTTGAAAACAAAGAGATAATGACCCCATTTAGTATTATTTTTGACTTGATGATTGGTTTAGAAATAATGGAGAATCTGAAGCATTTGACAAAGATCTTCCTGAATTTGAAATTCCTATAATGAAGTCCGGTTACTGGTTTTATTTTGACTGAATATGAATATTGAAAATTTCAAACCATCGAGATATCTGGTTGAAAGCAAATTTATTAGGAGTAGGCATTAGAGTATTGCTACATTTTACGATCGAAATTTTTTCGCTATTCTAATCACCATCGTTCAGAACGTATCTTAATTAATGATGAATAAGGACAAGTCTCTCTCATTTCAAAGTGTTCAAATCAACGACGAACACATTAGTTGGTAATAATACCGATTCCAGTCTTATTTGAACGACGAACACATTAGTTGGTAATAATACCGATTCCAGTCTTTTCATTTTCCTAGGCATTATTAAAAGGATTACAGAAATCAGTCCAGAGAAATCACACTAGCTATCAACAAATTATAGCACAATAGCCTCCAAAACATGTGGCTTTATGTACTCCAAGTGCTATACTAATTTAAAAGGGATTGTGTAGCTCTATGTACTTCAACGTGTTCAAAGTTTTGAGTACACTTCTTTGGATGTATATGCATCTCCTAATAGCCCCAATAACAACAATATATTCACCTATTAAAGAGCTTTGGACTTGCCTTCTGACATTGCATCATTGTTGTGTACACATATAGTAGTAGCTTTGTTGGAAATTTTTTACTAAAACCAACACATTTGATATGTCAGATAATGTAAGCTTTCTGGTGTTACTTCTAAATTTACTTTTGAAAAACACAAATGCAATCTGTTTGCTGTTGCCTTTTGCTTCAGAAGTGAAAAGCTATTCAACCAAAACATGACTTTAAGCTTATGACAGGATTTGAGTATTTTACATTCTTAGACAGTTATAATGATAGAATTAAGTTTACAAAATTTGCCAAAGTAAGTACATTATTGTTCCACATTTTATTATTCTGCAAAATTTTCTGAATTTTGATGGATGTCACAAGGCTTTCTTATTCTTCTTCGTCTTCTCAACAAACATGGATGACTGACCAAAACTATCTTTTGGTCCTTGGGGCTATTGAAATGTGACAGTATAGGTGATAATACAGTTTGTTTGTTTGTTTGTGTTTTTTTTTTTTTTTGTCATGTTTTCGATCATGATTAATTCAACCCCAAAAAGCAAAATACTGTGTCTCGGAATCAATTCAATATTTCCATCCAAAGCAGAGCAGGCATTCCTTTATCGGGAAAAAAAGATTTGTTTATTAAATAAGTAATCTGAAAATCATACTGGTAACACTAGTAATTAATTGTTCAATCCTGAAAAAGCGTCAGGTCTTCTTTATGAGGGAACTAATACAACCAGATAGTAGAGGCACAAAAGGGACATAGAAGGACAAGCCAAAATTAAACTACGAGACATGATTCAATGAGAGAAATAAAGAACCGGAGAATGGTACCAAGTACAACAATGGAAAGAGTCTTATTGTTATTCTACTTGGTTTTGGGAGAGGGGCCATCCTTCTTAATACTAGGCTCGTCCACAGGTGCTGCTTTTTCCGGTGGGTTGAGTTCATCCCAAGCTTTGATCCAGGTAACCATAGCATCCCCGAGCTTCTGAAAGTAAGGATCAACAGAGCCAAGCTTGTCCTTGACATGCTTGGAGAGCTCAATGTAGCATTTCTGCACTGTTGTGCATTCTTTTGGGAGCGAAAGCCCTTGGAAGAAAGGGATGATCTCTTCTTGCCAGTAAATGCCCTTGTATTCCTTCTTCAAATTAACAAAGGGGTTGCTAGCCTTGCTGTGCCAAATGTATGGCAGCCCAGTCTTCACTCCAAGACTCAAATGGTCACAGATCACCTGAAATTGTATACAGTTCAACATTGTTTGGAATCCATAGTATGCTGACGTGTGGAACATATATGACAGATTCTATACTAGATCTCAAGCTCAAAGAGGTTTTTTCTTGCATACGACTTGGCCAAAATTCACATTGTCATGAAAAATTTTAGGTTTTTTTTTTCTTTCCATATCCACCATATTGCAGATGAAATCAATAAATGGAGAATCAACTTTTGTATTTACATCCAAATGCGTGTAATTCTTTAAATCAGGATGTATATACCAAATCTAACAAGACACTGAACCACATAACCATCTTAGCCTCTAAACATTAATGTCAATAAAGCAGCTAAAACCGAAGGCTATAGCCTAGAGTGGTATATGCTCGACCTCCCAAAGTGGAGGCTGAGGGTTCAAGTTCCCATAGGGTCAAATGGACGTGTGAAACTCTACAAAACAGCTAAAAAGAAGCCCTGATCAAGGTATCCTGCTACTCTTCATAGGCAGTACGACTTTTGAGTGTTTGAAATCACCAATGTTTAGAGAACGTACTCATATATTGCCGAAATTAGAAGTATCACAAAGAAGACAATGATGAGCAAATAGAAGGAAAATTGATACAGATAATAGTGGATACATGATTGAAATAGGCTAATGAAGATACCTTGGCACACCAGCCAGCCCACATATCGTCGTATCTGCCAACAGGTTGTCCATCACCCATGAGCCCGAAATACATGGCAGGACCTATCATTTCCCTGTCGAATGCTAGGTTCATCCCACACATTGGGAAGAGGGTGCCTTTTGGGATTGTCATTACAGCATCCACGTACCTGTTTGAGCTAATATTAATGCACATGAAGCCAACATTAAGCTAACCAAACCCTCTGGTTTGATATCAATGTTCTAGAGATTAAGTTTATTCACGAAGATTTCAGTATCACTTAAGAATCAAGCAATGAATTTTCAGATGTTGTCCAATAATTAAGCAGAATATAAATGAAGAGGAAAACTCCTTTTCAGGGCATATGAGTGATAAGAACATTCAAAGGAAATTTTTCACTAATACAAATTATAGCATAAAATGCACAAATTCTATAAAAAAAAAATAAGAAAAAAAAATCAGTTTCTATAATATTGAATAATTGACAACGGAACCCTCCTCCATGACAGATTGTTGAACAAAAATTTACTCAATGACTAGTCTAAACCATTAGATCAAGGAACATTTCCCCATTGATCACTAGCAATTCTTTTTTACCAAATATCTATGTCTTGTGTGAAACATATTATGACCGTTATCTAGATCATTTAAGGTATCAATTGCAACAAGATCATAAATATGCAGTATGAGAATGCATAAATCAAGATTCAAGACTACTGTTTGGATTCATAATATAAAACATCCAAACATTAAAAACCAAATAAATAAATACGCGCGCGCGCACACATCATGACAACTTGTTAAAACAAAAGGCAGCAACTGTCCATATTATTGATTGATCTGTGGTCCTAGAGATCTCCTTTTTTTAAGTTCTTTAAAATCAAAATACATGTTAAATACATGTTCATGACTATGCTTATGCTGCAAAATTGGAGTTGAATTTCTTAATGAATCAAAAACAAGAAAGTTCGATAAAGAGCAATGTCAAGCTGATAAATAATGGAGTAAAGATACACAACACGTATGTATTATGTATATACCTAGTGTTGCGTTCGCGAGGCTTGACAAGCTGAGTTGGGGCGTCGTAGTCCGGGATGTTGAGCCAGAGGCCATGAGAGATGGCAGTGGACACTCCTTCCCTCATGCTGAATGGATAGCCGCGAACAAAGTCAACACCTTCCCTGAAGGGATCATACAGTGTGTTGAAGAAGAAGGGTGTTGAAGGTGTTAGCAGATTCTGTATGTGCTGTGCCAATGCATTTATCTCTTTCCCACTTGGATCTTTGGCCACCTTTTTTTTTTTGTTTTTTTTTTTTTTTTTTTCCATTTTTAAGTTTACCAACAACATACAAAGCAGAGAAAAAAAATGAGTTAAGATCAATCACAAACGTTGTTCAATTATCAATATGCAAATTTTTTTTTTCTTTTTTGTTTTTTCAATGCATAAATGGTATTAGTGCGCAGTAGAAATTGTTGATCGGACTTTTGTCTAGGTCAAAAAACAATTTTTGAAAAGAATAATGATATAGAGTTCGAAACTCAAACAAATTAAACCCATTTTATGTAAGTATAGACAACCAAAACTTTGGGATGCTCAATCATTTTCCTAATAAAAATAATTTTAAAAAATTAAAATAAAATTATGTGAGAATGAAATTATCAAATATATTTTGAACCCACTTACATTTCAATAAGATTTTAGGATTTGTAATTGAATGAGCCCTGAACTAAAATTAAAACCTGAGCAGCTATCAGCTATCTCCTAAATAAGGGATTAAAATGAGTCTAATGAGAGCCTCCTATTCCATTTACCATGTGAACATATGTTTGAAAATAATAATAATAATAATAATAATTAAATCTGTAAAAATATTTCAAGAAAAACTCTATTACTTGAAAGTTGAGACTGTCGGTGTGTCCTTCTAGGGCCTCTGTGGGTCCATCGGACAGTTCAATGAATAGCACTCGTGCCCAAATGTAGTCCACGTGGCACTATGAACCATGTCAATGGAAATGGGCCCATAAATCTTGAAAGTGAACAAACCAACCCAGGTTTCCAGATTCATATAGTCACTGTTTATGAATCCGAGTCCTTGTCACATATGCATAAGCCCAAAAAGGTAATGAAAATATAATAATAATAATAATTCTTGGGCTATGTTTGCAAATAAATTTGTTAAACTATTAATTTGACAAATAATTCTCTATATTCATGTAAAATTACAACTATTTTTATTTTGTGTTTGGAATAAGCAAATTAACGCCATTAAATTTTAATTAAAGAAATTTTAACTCAATTTCAAACCATTTATGTGTTTCAAAATTATTTATGATCTCAAATTTTTTATTTTCACTTTGTAAGGGTAGTAACAAAATTAAATCTGTTGCTAATTAGACCTATTTATCTAGGTAACCTTTTTTTTTTTTTTTTGGTGTCCTCAATGCACTACATAAGCTGCTCAATTATCCCGCTATATACATTGATTTAAAAAAATCAGTTTAAGAATCATTTTTCGTATTTAATCATGTAACAAACTATTATTATTATTATTATTTGCGGGTGTAAAAAATTAGTGTACTTTATTTTTATTTTGCCTATATATTGTACAATAATTTATATATAGAAAAACAGACGTATAAATATATGTTTGTGTGTATATATATAC
>JAOTQH010000008.1:2799352-2814474 GCA_025631255.1 Cornus kousa | reverse complement strand
AAAAAAGAAGGGGAGGGGGGGGGAATGACATTCGACACCCTTTTGTACTCTTACACTACTCGGTTTTTTTTTAAGAAAGAAAATGACATAATTGTCCACCAAAATATAATCTCATACTCCAAATTTATTTATTTTATTTTTTTTGATAAGTAATCTCATACTCCAAAATTGTCCCAAAGTACTCTCTTGCACACCACTTTGGAGGGGATTGTGTCATTTCTTTATTAAAAAATCAAGTGAAGTGCCACAGTACAAAGTGTAGTGTGAATATCACATCCAAAAAAACAAAAAACTCTGCATAACGCATCAAGAAATAAAGCATTTATGAATTGGGGAGGCGCAACACCCTGATATATTCACAAACACGCACATATGAATTTCTGGTGCTTCCTGCAAAGGCTACGGGAGTTCCTGGTTTCGACAATTTCAGCACATCAATCTCAATCTCCATATATTATACATATTGGTTCATGCTGAAAGAAAATCCTTTGCTTCTTTTTTTGCTGTAAGCTTTCTGATTGGGGTTTAAGTTGTTTAACCACAAGTTTATGTCGAGAACAAGTAATTATTAGATGCTTTTCATTTGGACAACTTCCTGTGTTTCTTTCCAATATGCTAAATAAAAACGGCATGTGTTAAATATGGGGTATCTTTTTTTAATAAGTAAATTTCAATAAAAGGCACTCAAAGGTGAGTGCACCCACAAGAACAACTGCACAAAAAAATACAACTGTATAAACCATGCTTCCAAAAACTCTATATACAAACCTCCCAGACCAATAATAGAGAGAGTTCGGGATGCAACGCTACAGCACCCATATCGGAGCTTCCACACCATCAGCACACCGCAAACCCCACAAAATGCAAAGGGGATTGCCTGTTTTTCTCCACATGTTATATATGTGGTATGTAATCACAGCACTCCTTCTGAGCCATAGGCATGCAGACTAAGGCTAAACCTAAAGTATATATTTCAAATAAATGTTGAATGATTTCATTTGTGCAATTTCTGGCATATTTTTTCAACCAACCATGGAATGGTGGAGCACTCTCTCTAATTTAAATAAGTAACTTCTTTCATTTAAAATCATTGATTACTTTCTAGCAGTTTAGTGCAGAGAAAACATGGGTTGACCATTCAGGGAATATTACATAGATTGACACGTGTACAAAAGAAAAAGGTCCAAAATGTAAGAATTTTATAAATTAAATAATGCATACACCTGGTCCCTCAATGCCACCAAATGACCTAATGCACAATCTTCATTCAATATATGAAATTCGAAACACGTGGTCTGGAACAAATATATTAGCCACGACCAGTCAGTCAGTAGAATAAGTCCTGGATCGAGAATTTGTATGTATGTTTCTCGGACATAAATTCAGTGGAAACACCCTTTATTTCAAATCATAAATGATTACTTCTTCATTCAATTAATACCAAAAAAATGGTTAAACGAAAATATCAATTAGAAACAAAGAGGATGAAACTAACCATAATCTACAACACTTTCCCATTTGTATATTTGGTCAATTGAGTGGAGTCAATCATTGTCTGTGCTCGCCCAACTCTACTAGTGCCTCAACAGCCCACCATAGCCTAGGTAGAAATTGTTAGTCAAGCTACACCTAAATGATGGTTACAATACAGTAATAGCTCCACAGGTGGAACCAATATGGATTGTTTAGTTACATCGTGTCATCAGAGACATGATACATTTGCAAGCCGAAGACTAAATAGTCCTAATCACGGAAAATGTTTAGGACAAGAAATCAACAAGGTTAAACAATCTTAGTGCATTACCCCAAAAGAAATTGTGAAGCACCATTACACTTTCAATATTAAATGCAACAGAATGTCAAATGTCTTGTGTTACAAGTGGGACTTGTCCCACATCGGATTTGGATGGGGGTTGAAGTTTGTATAAATGGGTGGGTATGCAACACTACCCAACCACTTGAATTTTTCGGTAAATGGGCAAGCGCCCACCCGTAACACGTTGCTACCCATTAGAGAAAGAGTTATACGATATGAAAATGATAATAGAAGTAAAACCAAAAAATATGCAAAATTTTAAAATAAATATATAAAAAAAAATTGCGATACAAGGAAGCAACTTGCAGATTAATTGGAATTGATACGAGGAACCATGACAAACCCATAAGAACGTTGTAAGAACCCAATTTCAAATAGTTTGGAACATTTTGAATATGGAAATGCTACATACTAGTACTGAAATCCGTTTATTCATAATAACCAATACATTCAATAATGAAAATCAAAATATTCAGCATACAAACATAGTAAACCCAGTTGAAATTGAAACAGAGTATGGCAAAAATTACTTAAACCACTTTAAATAATTTTAAAAGAGAAAACAGTATTACCTTAGTATGCTTATAGTGTCCCGAATCACAGCGTTCTTTACAATTCCCACACAACAATTCCTTCTCACTGTACACATCCGTATAAGACGCCAAAGATGGCAATTTGAACCCACTCTCCACCACTTCATCACCATCACTCACGGTCACAGGCGGCACCAGAACAGGTTTCAACGAATTCGGAACTTCCACGACCCGAACCCCATTGGGAGCCCCTTCCTCAACCCTAACCTTACACCTCTCCTCTTTCTCCTCCCCCTCCACCACCGAATCGTCACCGGAGGGTGCACCAAAATTGATCAGTCCCCAATTCTCCAAGAAGCAGAACACCTTTCGAAGCGAACAAACGTCGCCGACCAGTGATTTACGGACCTCCGTGAAGGTGAGCCTCCTGGAAGGCTCTTCTCTGAACTTGGAGATGATGAAATCTCTGTACTCTTTGTAGATTTTGGGCGTTCTTGTGATGGAACTTACATCGAAGAACTCTCTGAGCGAGTATTTCTCTGTTTCGTGGATGTCGTCCCAGGAGAACCAGCCTTGTGTAGAGAAAGATAGGGTTAGGGTTCAGAAAGATAGAGAGAGAAAGTTCGGGTTAGGGTTTAGAGAGAAGAGAGAGAAACTTACTTGAGCGGCTTGGTATGGTGTAGAGATCGAGCTGGGATTCGTCGGCGGGAAGATTGGAGTCCATGCCCGGCGATGTGCCTACAAAATTGAAGCTCTCAATTGCCATATAAACTCTTGGCTAAATTACCCTCACCACCCCTATGTGGTCAAATGACACCCTACTTACTACTGTGGAATGACAATTCTCTCCTCCTATTCTATTTTGCTAAAAAATAATAATAATAATAATAATAATAAGGACAAGACTTGCCCTGCGGAGTCCAATTATAAATGCTAATTACAAAAACAGGAAAGTTCCGTAGTTCAATTAATTACAAAAATAGGAAAGTTCTAAATAAAGACAATTACTTTTTCAGAATAAATTTATCCACCCTTTGTAATTTCCTTATTTATCGCTTTTTAAATTTTTTAATCACATTCTATTTGTACATTTGTAATTGAACTTGATTAATAAGAATGACCTATTCACCGGTTAATGGACAAGTCTTGTCATAATAATAATTGGTGTAATGGTATTAAAAAGTACTATATCACTAAAATTTACCACAAAAAATTATGGTGCGGGATGGGCTAATATTTGTTTTGTTTGGGTGGACTAATATTAGTAATACTTTTTTTTTTTTATTGGGTTAAAATTGCCTATATATATATATATATATATATATATTTGGGTGAACTCACCCCGCCATTGGTGCTTATTCTAAATCAGTTTCACCCAAGGCTCTGAACTTCACTTATCACTTCAACATTAAACCCTACAAATTTTAAAAAGTATCAAAAATATATTTATTTTTTAATTACCAATTAAAAATATAAATACTTAAAATTCAGTTCTTAAAATTCTTTATTATTAATTTTCAATTTTATCAAACAACCCCTAAGTCACCAAGCCGTGGTGAGAATGAGAGTGAAAATGGGAAAGCCACAAAATCTAGATTGCAAGAGTAAAACTGAAAATAAGAACCGTAGCGAGAGCGACACGACTTACCAATGCCACTCGAACATGACACAAAATAAGCGTGTTTGAATTGACCTTAAACAGGTTTGGGTCACAAACAAGTTGACACGATTAACTCATTTACTTAACCGTATCGAATTAGAATTGAGGGATTCAATCTGTGTAACCCATTTAACTCAACATGCGTATCAACCCGTTTAACTCAACATGCGTATCAACCCGTTTACTTAACCATATTAGATTAGAGTTGAGGGGTTCAACTCGTTTATACCCGTTTAACTAGAGTTCCTAACACAATTATTAAATGAGTTAGATTTGACTTTACCTATTTAATAAAATACCCTTACATTAACATGATACAAGAACACAAATTTCCGCATTTTACATTTTACATCAAACTTAGGATGAGCGTACTCCAATTTGCATATTTAAATAATAATAATAATAAAATTAAATTAAACGTGTTATGGTGTCAACTTGGTTGTGGATTTTTTGTTTTTCTTAACTGAGTTTTTAAGCTATATATTTGATTGGTTATTTTAAATTAGAGCAGGTACATGAATTGGAATGGTTGCAAATATGGGCTGAAATGGGCCTATTTCAATTTTGCAGTTTTTTTAAAAAAAGAAATTGGGGTGAGATACATTTGTTCAAAAATGAGTTTTGCTTTGGGAATGAAACGTATGAACATCCGTTGAATCGGGTGACCACTTTGACTTGAGTGACAATTGAGAAGCCATGGCCAGGGCTCGTATAGCACACAATTAATGAATAGACATTGATTGTGATCGGTTGTATAAAATTAGAGTTATAATTTATAAAATTAGAAAAAAATAACTCACAAAATTAAACTAAAATTTTCTTTAATTCAATACCATGCTGCCAAACACAACCAACCATTATTTAATCTGCCGAGTTTCTTACCATCTCAGAGCATTCAAGATGAGGAATTCACAATTCCATCTCTAGGCAGAGAATTATGCCACATAAAGCTAATAGAGATAATCCCTCGGAAGAAAATTCACAAGAACAGGAATTACTGTTCCACTCTCGAGGATTCAAATCCTCCCTCAATGTTGCCAGCCTGCATGTAGAAGTTTATGGAAACACACGTATATCCCACAACTTGAAAGAAATAGGCAAGTGTGTGTTTGAAACAGATATATAACCCACTTGGAAAACATCATCTTCCACACAAGAAAAGAGGGATTATGTTTTGTAAGCTATGCACACATGACGTAGATGATAGATGTCATCATCGAGGAAGAGAAGTCTCTTTGGGAGGTAAATCAACATTGTGGCAACACAAAGCTAGTGCATTTAAAAATGCAAATCAATACAGGCCACAGAGGTCAGAGATACTACTCAAAGTAGCCCTTTTCACGCCACGTTCAAGAATTTCTGTGCGCACACATGGATGGAGTATAGGATGTGAGAATGGAGGGAAGGCTAAAAATGGGGTGCCAAAGTGACCAGTGACATAGCTTGAATCACTCTCTCTCACTAATTCTTGTGAATCATTCACATGATAGATAATGCAATATATTTTTGAAATATAGCAGGTAAATTAAGAGTTCCTTTATATGCTCTACCAAAATTAATAATCTTTCCCTCTGGTGGAAGGAACAAAACAAAGGCAGTAAGATTCAAGTGCCTACAAAACACCATTTTAATTTAAAGAAAAGACAAACCAAAGACAAATTCAGGTGAATTTTAGAGCAACTAGTTCATCCTCTGAGCTGCTTCCTTTGCAATAAGTCTCTCCTTAGCCTTGCTTTTAGCCTGCGATTTGGATCCCATAATACCACCTCCCCATTTCTTTCGGTACTCATCATACTTGTCATTGAAGTTGGCCTAAAATAAGGATTGAACTCATTTTAAAAAAACAAACAAATAACAAAATGGAAACAATACCAAGAAGAGTGAGTAGCCATAAAAACAAGCATCCATGCGTAAAGATGCAATCACCTTGATTGCCTCGAGGATTTTGCTGAACTCGAACTTGTCCTCATTCTTAACTGTGGTCAAACACAAAGCGGCTGCAGTTTTCTGGTGGACAATCTGTCACCAGCGGAACTTGAAAAATTTAATATCCAATCGAATCCTTGATTTGACAAGGAAAGTAACGCAAATGAAACTTCAAAAATAAAACTAAAATTAAGAAGTGGAAAAAAAAAATAATAATAAATAAAAAATTACCGTTCCCAATCGCGATTTCCCCTTGACAATGCAGTAAGGGATCTCCATCTTCCTGCACAAGGCAGGAAGCCATACAACCAACTCTATTGGGTCCACATCATGCGCAATAACCACCAACTGTGCCTTGTTCTGTAGCAAACAAAATTAGTTTTTCCACTTCAGAGCTCATTATTTGGAAAATTAAGCACATACATACCAAAAAAAAAGGGTAGAAACCTGCTCAATAAGGTAAGTGACGTGGTTGAGTCCATATTTCACAACAATTGGCTTCTTGGACTCCGGGGTCTTCCCTTCAGCCTCAGATTGTGCCCTTTTAAGCAGGCGTTCCTTCTTCGCCGCCTTGTCCTCAGGCCTGTACTTGAGAAGTAGCTTGAAAAGGCTTGTGGCTGTAAAAAGGGGCAATTCACAAAAGAGGATTGGGAGGGGAAAAAAATAAAAATGGAATGCCATGACAAAAATTTTACATAGACACAGCTTATGGATACTTGGATAGAAACAAAAGGAAAATGGGAAATAGAAAACCAATTCAACAGTAAAAATGAGAAAGAAACTAATCTCAATGTGAAGCACCCCCAACTACCGAAAGCAAAAGGATATATCCCATATCAAAAAGCAGTATAGAAGTAACCAATCAAATATTCCAAATCACAATCCCACACCAATTCCATATTATCATCCCTACTACCACTCCTACCAGACTTTCCATGACATTACCAAAACCATAAAAAAAAAATCCTGTTTTCATCTTTCCTCCCCCTTTTCCCCCTCCTCCCCTCCTCCCTCAAAACTCACAAAAACCTTCCCCTTTTCTCTGAAAGCATGTCTAGTGGGACAGAAAATTTGTGCACAATGTAAAGTGTTCACAACCTAACCAACTATGTATAGAGCAAGAATCAAATGTTCTTGGAAGAATGTGTTTGCTTGTAGCTAGGACGGATAGGGACTACCAAAGCAAACAAGTACACAAAACATTGTTATTTAGGCAACAACTTCAATAATACAAACAAGATACTTCACATTGAAATACATGTATAACCAATGTCAAGTAGCTGGTATGCTAAATGTCAAGCGCCTTGGCTTGAGAACTTTGTCAAGGTTCTAACACAAAACCCCATATGGCTGAAATAACAACAAACATGAGAAATGATGTGAACTGCTAAACCTTCCTCTTGACATTCCATCCCACACTCAATTTATATTAAGAAACAAAATCCACAAAAGAAGTAAATAAATGTGTACACACTCAAATATGTGATTATGAATGAAAAAATTGAAGTATAACTAATAACTACTACTGAACATATCTTCTTAACCAATATTAAATTTGAAAATATCAGCATGTGAATATAAAGAAGTAACAATACGTGTGAGATTTTCTTTTCTGGCTCTTACCAAGGTTCTTGTCCAGTGTTTTTGTGAACTGGTTCAAAGTTGGTGGGACCTTCAACCGCTGCTTGAGAATCCTCCTCTTCCTTTGAATGCGAACAACCTGTGGCCACTTCACAAAGCGGTGCAGATCTTTCTTGGGAGGCAGTGCGCCTCCAATACCAAACTGTTTGGGCCGCTTTTCAAATAAAGGGTTCACAACCTTATCCTATGTTCCAAAGTGAAAAACAATATGTCAGTATCAAAAGCACAAACAACGGATTAAAATAAGTTGAGGTGAAAATGCCTTCTCAGTTCAGGAAAATATATCGGAGGTGGAGTAGTGTGCATGTTGTGTGTGTGGGTGTCTGTCTGTGTGTCTGTGTGTGTGGGTGTCTGTCTGTGTGTCTGTGTGTGTGACAGAAAGAGGGGGTGAAAGGGGAGGAAAAGTTAATGAAAAATACAGGTTTCTTCTTAGTTGGTGCAGCAGCTTTTACTCCTCTCTTCGGGGCCTGCAAAAAATTAACACACATTACTACATGATCAATTGCTCATGCATCAGGCAGTAGAAGCCCGTGGCTTAGCTCAGGCTGCAATGTTATTTCGCCCTATCAATGATTTTTTTAGCCTATACATTTACTGGTAGTGTGCCATCGGTGTTGCTAATTTGGCATAATGCTAATGGAGTAAAATAACAACAATGCTGTCATACAAAGGGGTTATTGCTTGTTGCCGTGAAAAATCTCGTGTTGAGCTCGTCTTCCATATTGCTAATAAATATAATAACAATGATGTCATACAAACGATTATTGTTTGTTACGAAGTTAAAAGCTAATACTGACAAACATGAAGAGTCTAAGAGAAGTCACTTTGAGCAAAAATAATGTCAAATGTTAGGTTTGTACCCAATCCTCCCAGTCCCAAAATAGGCAGGACTTGCAATACTAAATATTGCTTCTTTTTTTCTTACATAAAACTGAAACCAACTGGCCTTTTTTATTTTGCATTTGTTCTTTGCAGATGACTGTTTTTAAGTGTACAAGGATTCACCTCATGTTCCTCTGAAATACTTTAAAGGGGTACATCAATGATATGGGCAATGGATTAATTTCATAAATGGAATATCACAGAAAGTCCTGACGTATTCATAGTATGATTATTGATGCTTTCAGTATTAATTAAGATTGGTGAGCAGATTGACACGTGTTGTAATAGAAGGTAAGAACGGAATCAACGGATAGAGCGGCCAAAAATAACATAGGATGGGATTATTAAAAATAATTTAAGTCAAATATATTGGTAAATTGGCACGTAATAGAAAAGCTTAGAGAGGGAGAATCCTAGTGGGAACTCCATTCATATGGGATTAAGGCAAGGAGGAGGAGGAGGAGGATGATGAGTGACACATGTCCAAGGATGTATGATATATCTTACCATGTTATGCAGCATACACTCAAAACACTCACGGGGTAAAATAAATCAGCTCAATCATAAGATATACTCTTACAGAATGTAAAACTATAAAGTGTATCAAATGTGTACTAAAGCAAATATAATAGAAAATTTGAAAAGTACATCCAGGAAGCTACATCAGAACCATCTATGTATCTACATACATACGCTTGACTGTATATAACAATAAAATCATTTATGATAGTAGGACCAAATTTCACATAAAATGAAAAGAGAAAAAATATATATATTATCAAAATTGTAACTTCAAAAAGAATAGTGCTTCCATAAATAAATTGGGGATTCCATATATATTTTTTGGAAATAATAATAATAACTCGAACTATTTCCCATCGTCTCAAACTAAGCTTACCGATATTGCAACTGAATGGCATAATGAATTGCGGATGTAAGATTCAATATTATTTCCTAACAATTGTATTTGATGATTAAATGCAATAAAAATTGTGTAGCGAAAATGGGTAAATCACCAAAATTCGAACGCAAGCATATCATATTCCAGTTTTGACTAATATATACGAAGTAAACAAACGAATTTACTCAAAAGCAGATCAACTAGAAAACAGATCTGTACAAATAACATGAATAGCAGATCAGCTCATTAAACCATCAATTGATATAAATAATACATACTTATATCAGACAACAAAGACTTAACGTTTCTCTACTTCAATTAGCATTTTGAGAATATCAGAACTGCGTTATATATCTGAAATATATGATTATAGATGTACATATATGTATATATATATAGAGAGAGAGAGAGACGGGCTTCATATTTACCATCTCGCGGAGCCTTCCTCTGGACTTCAGAAAACGGCGACTGTAAACCCTAAACAGACTCCGCCACAGAATATGGCTAACTATTATATAGTGGGGTGAGCTTAAATAGGTGCCGTTTTTAGGTCTTGTTTGGGAGTTTTTTTGAAGGCTGCCTTTTAAATTCTAAAAGGACTTTTCTGGAAAGCCCGTTTAGAGGAAGAGTTTGAATGAAAATAGAGTATAGTGTATAAAGGAGATGGGTAATATTGTCCAGAAAAAATAATTTAATAATTAAAAGACGTTTAAGATTAATTATTGCTAATCCAATTGGTTATTATTTTTTTTAGGTTTCATCATTTTGACAAATCCAAAAACTAAATTAAAAGTCCTTTATCAATATTAATTATTATTTTTTTATGATAAGAAACAGACCCGTACGTATATCAAAATTAATACAAATGAGTCAAAAATGTACTCTTCAACTTTAAATTAGTTAATAGAATATTTAATTTAAGAAAATATAAGCTTATGGATGAAATTAAATTGATATTTGGCAAACATATATGATAAACACCATAAAGGCATATATTATAAAGTTCGGATCCCTCTCTCATATATAGGGAGTGTTTCTCTACTACTGAAAAACACTTCTATTTTCAAAAACTGTGGTGCAAATTGTTTCGTGAAAAAAAAAGCACTTAAATATGGTAGAGGTTAGGTCTCAAAAGTGCTTTTATTTAAAACTCAGAATCCTAGCTTTTAAAATTGCGTTACAGGTAGAGAAACGTGTTTTTAGATAACTAATTTTGTTATAGACAATTTTATCCCTTTATATTTTTTATTAATACAATTTTATCCCTTTTAGGCTTCTACAAATAAATAGCAAATAATGCATGGGACTCTGTAACAAATAAAGATTTAGTTTATTTTGGACTCTGTAATAAACAAAATATGTGATATTTTAAAAATATGTAAACAAAATAAACAAAATATGTGATCCTAGTTTATTTTGGACTAATAAACAAATAGCAAATAATGCGTGGGACTCTGTAATAAACAAAATATGTGATGTTTAAAAAATATATATTTATACAAGTTCATCTTTATAAATCATTCAACAATTTTATAATATTTAAGATTAGGGAATTATTATATGTTTAATGTGAGTGTAATATAGTAAAATTAATAATAAAAGTGCTTTAAGCAATATTATTATTAAACAATTTTAAAAGTGCTTCAAGTATAAAAAGTGCTTTATATAATGTGTGACCAAATACTTAAGTGCGTTTTACTGACAGCACTTTTATAACAGCTCTACTATTAAAATCGCTTTTAACATTCTAACAGCAACCCCAAACGGGCTCTATATATATATGTGTGTGTGTCTGTGTGTAAATATCTAGAAATTTGAAATGGAAAGGGGTAACTTACCTTAAGAACCGATTACACACATAACTTGTAAGACTAATTGGTGAATTACAATGCTTTGAGCTTCCTTGCATATTAAGATTGTTCTCTCTGAAGAGAGATCCAAAACCCACAAAACCAACCCGAATGAAAGGTTGGTTTAGGGCGTTGTAGAGGACATCCAAAGAGGGGGGGATTACACACGTATCACACTATTATAATATCGATATTATCCATGTATAATATATAGTATATAATAGTGAAAATTACTATTATACCGACTGTGTACCCAACTCTTACATACATAGACGGTTGGTTGACGAGAGTAAGGCTTCGTTTGGATACATAGGAAATAAAAGAAAGAAAATGATTATAAGAGAAAAGGAAAAAAAAGAAAGGAAAGGAAAGGATACGTATAGTTTATATTCATGTTTGGATAGATAGGAGAGAAAAGAAAAGAATTGACAATATTGTTATTTAGAAAACACAAAGGAGAGAAAAGAAGGAAAAGGATAATAATGAAATTACCATCTTACCCTTTTTTGGTAGGGTTAGTGGGCCAAAATCATTTCAGCCTCCCAATCGCCTCCATCGTTCTCTCTATCTCTCTCTCTCTCTCTCCACAACTGGAAACTACAAAATCTACAAGAATCAGAACATCAAAACCTATATCTCGTCATATCATTTCAGATTGTTCCAAAAATCAAAACCAAACTATATATATATATATATATATATTTCAGCCTCCCCAAACTACATATATATATATATCGGTATATACATATATATATATATATATATATATCTCCATCTCTCTATTCTCGTATGGGTATTGCAAAGAATACAACAAATTGATTTGAATCGGTAAATCAGCAGCAATAGACGTGATAAAAGAGCAGCAAATATCGGCGAGGTTGATTGAGAAGGTGATAGTTCACCCTTTGGTTCTGCTCAGCATCGTCGACAACTGCAACAGAGTGGCCAAAGACACTCGAAAGCGTATCATCGGAGTCCTCCTCGGCAGTTCCTTCAAAGGCGTCGTCAATGTCACCAACAGCTATGCAGGTTCGTCCCCTCCCTTCTCATTTCCTTTTGTCATTCAATTTCTCTCCATTCTTAAGATCTAAACTTGTCGTTACTGATTTATACTTCCAATCGAACCATTCATATATTATTGTAATTCAAATGTTTGTCCTATATTATTATAATTCAAATTATATATATATATATATATATATATATATATTTCAGCCTCCCCAATAGCCTCTATCTCGTACTCAGCCTCCCTCTATCTCTCTATGCAACTGTAATCAAAACCCATATCTGGCTGCCTCTCAACTCTATTGCCCCTTCTGCAATTTGTTCCATTTTTCTCCAAATCCCTTCAAATCTTGTTAATTTTGGAGGAATTCCAAATGAGGGTTTTAGAGGGATAGCAATTCCTCCAAATCTCTCCAAATCCTTTCTTTTCTCTCCTATTTCTCCCATCCAAACACACTCATCGCTATCCTTCCCTTTCTTTTCTCTCCAAATCCCTCAATCCAAACGAAGCCTAAAAGAAACGGATAAGAAACAAGACTTTCTCTCTGTACCTCTAACCTCTATTATCATACAAAAAGTGAAGCATTGCCTTTCTCACTAACTCTCTGATATACAATCGAATTGTATATTCTTTCTTCTCAAGAACTTGTCGTTCTCTCTCTGTCTCTGTTTTTCAATAGTATTTCACAATCAAGTTGTCGAGAGCGATACTATTCCTAGCCAAAGGTGAAGCTTTAGAGTTCCCTGAGACCCATTCCTTGCCAAGGTTAAAGCTTTGTCGTTCATGTCGTTGTCTGTCTCTCTAAACATATAACATTGCCATTTCCAGATACGACTGGTGAAGAACGACACCCATTCTTGCCAAGACAAGAGTGAAGCCTTGTCGTTCTCTCCTTCTCCGTCTCCTCATTTTGACTAGACGATTGTCAAAACAAACAAGAACAATAAAAACGTCCCAAGAAACAAGATTTCAAGTATCCATTTTGGCAAGATTGATATATCTAAGAGACCCATATTTTCACAAAAACATCTCATTTCTCTATATCTTCTTACCCCAAAGACACATATATATCACTGTTCGTTCCAAGATGGTGTTCTACCACATACAAGTTATAGTAACCTTTATCCACATGAATTGGCCACACATTAAACATTATATCTCCATTAAAAAAGCCACATTCGTTCTGTATACCATTGGAGTAATTCAATGTGTCTTCATTTTCATTGGAGATTTTCTGTCAGAGGGTCATGCAAAAGTCTTAAGCTTCGTGGTAGATGTTGCTATCTTTCTCATTCTTGCTCTCGAGAAATGTTTTATTTGGAAGGAGAGACGTATGTACTTAGGCGATTCAATATCCATCTTCTCTATAATAGCTCAAATGATCTGGCATAGGTTGCAATTACGTTTTAAACTACCCACATACTCTTCCCCAGCCCTAATATTCTCTTTTACAAATCTGGTTTCACTCACCAATCTAGGGGAACTAAGTACATTTTAAGTGTAATAGCTATGGATTAATAGACTGGAGAAAACAACCTCAGTAAAGCCATGTTCAGAAACCTACGCGTGCCCACTTTGTCTCAAGAGCCCTTTGCGCAATTATAGAAGCAACTGGAGGCCGCTGCCGGTTCATGCAGCTTCAAATTAACATATATAAACTGCTAATTAAGGGAGTGTACAAATCCAAGGGAATTTGAAATGAAAGCTAAAGGTCTTTTACACATCTAACCTTTTTTACTTTATTTATTTTGGCTATAGTAATATATATGTGCATGAAATGTTCTGAAGACACCTATTTTTTTTACTATTCCATGTACCTATAAAATTTGGGTGTGCATTTTCCAAATAAAGGGCCTGTCTCGTTGCCACATAAATTTTGAAGAACCTAAATCGTGATTCTGATGACAATGATTGAATTTTCTTGTGTTTCTCTTTGTTTTGCCAGAGTTATGCATCATTTTAGAAAAAAATAATAAAAATGTTACCTTTGTTCATTAAACCTATATTAACTCTTTTCATGGTTGGTTCAAAAAGCTTGTGTTGTGATTGGTTTGGTGGATGCCTCCTATTATGGTTTGGGATATATTTATCTGTGTTTATGCTGTCTTGTGCTTTTGTAATTGTATTTTTTTTTTTAGATAAAGGGTGAGCATATTTTGAAGAGAAAAAAAAGGATGTACAGGGAGCCCTAATTATCGGGAGACAAGATACAAAACCAATCCAAACCAAACAAAGAACAAGGGTAGCCATTCTTAGCAGGGAAAGGAAGACTAGAAAGACAGTCTTCACAGGAACACCCTTAGGCCAGGGAGAACCTATAGACATACAAATTACACCAATAGTGTAGAAATTGTGTCCAAAAGTGTAAAGACATACTTAACAATAGCAATAGACCCTATAAGAGATGAGTCAATCCGAGAGAAGCCAAGAGTGACCTCCCGCAAAAACATAGCCTTCTAAGAACAATTTTTAAATATCCTCCATGGAATCCTTTTGGTTCTGTTTAGCACTATTCTTCAATACCAGAGATACCAGCCTTGCTTTAATGCGTCATTTAATGAGACATATGATGTGTTGCACACTAGATAGAGGATTTATTTCTAAAGGCTCTAGCGTTTCTTTTATGCCAAATGAAGTAGACAACAGGAGAGAGTACAAGTTTGTGAATGATAAAACTCTTTTTGCTCCATGCGGTTGAGCATCATGAGATGAGGTCAGTCCAGCAATTAGGCCTGCTATAGAAACCAACAACATTTTGAATGAAGTCCCAAATGAAGGTACTGAATTTGCACTTGAAGAAGATATGATCAATTGATTCCCAATCCGACAAGCATAGGTAACATGCAATATTGGTGTAATACTTGTGCTTCATTGGTTTGGTGTCAAGGGTGTATAGTCTCTCTTTGA
>JAOTQH010000008.1:2773868-2787216 GCA_025631255.1 Cornus kousa | reverse complement strand
CTTTACACCTCTATACAATTTCTATACAAGATTTTGAAAATAAAAACCATTCAAACTATTCATGTCATCGCGGAACATTCAATGTGCGTTGTTGTAACCTTTCGTGGCCGCATAACATATCGCTTTCCATGGCGGGTAACATGGCTTCCTAATTATAGGAAATATAAAATAGGGAGCATTCTGATATATGGACTTATGAATTTATATTTATCATTGGATGAAATCATGATCTTTTCAAAAAGTGAAGTTAAGAACTGGTGTGAATATAAAAAAAGATTATTTATTGTTTAAGAATAATTTATGTAATATGTTATTAAATTTCTTTTCTTGATTTGCTATTCAATAATACAGCTTCAGTTTTTATTAATGTCTTCAGTAAATTGATCCAATCATTATAAGACGAATGTGTTCAGCTCCTAGAAACTGAAGTTCCACTTTCCAGGTGAATGGAAAGTAGGAGTGGATGTCGGATGTGCCAGGAACTGCTGTCATTCCAAAGTGAGTATTCGAACAACTATCAGTAGAAGATTATAAGGATGAGACGATTGTAAGAAAGACTGTGATTACCACATTCAAGGGTTCTTTTTGCCTTGAAAAAGGACTTTTGGATTACTCTATGGCTAGTGGAAAGGAAAGCTGTATTGAAAGTGCAGGACTGGAAAGTAAAGTGCTAGAAAGTAAGAAAGATAAGTGTAGGACTTCAATTAAATATATTGAAATTGCATTACATAAATGTAAAGAAACATAAATGTAAGGAATTGAAGTGCTGTTGGGCTGTGTGATTGAACAGGGTTTGCAAGTGAAGCCTAAGTGTTCTATTTATAGAGCTCCTCCATGCATGTGAACTGATGTGTGGCAGCTTCAATAGCTTCCATGTGGACTGACTTCGGACTGCCACGTGTCCCATGATCTTTTAATCTTCTCTAAATGTTGCCAAGTGTAAAACCATATTCTCCTATGATCTTCAACTGAAAGATAGAAAGGTAGCAGTTGAGAATTTCCACCTGGAAGGCCCGGATCATGCCACGTGTCCCATGTCTTCCTTAGTCTTCTCCCTTATGCATGGTCTTCTCCTTTATTTTAGACCATGATTCCACTAATTTAGACCATGTCATCCATTATCTTCAAACACTTCTTCAGTTAGTGGTAGTTACCATATGAAGCACCACCACTTTCAACTGACTTACTTGTTTAAGCCAAGTATCCCACGTTCTTTATAGTCTTTGCTTCTACAGAATCCTTCCTTTTGTATAATTTCTACATATATCATGCATGTGTATAGAAATTATTCATATACCCACGTTCCCTTGGCTTTAGGTAACCTCTTCTGGTTGAACTTTCCTTTCTTTCATGGCGTCGTGGCCCCTTCTTTCAGCGACTTCTCCTTCATACGTTATATCTAATATATATATAAATATATATATCCATAAATACAGATATTCCCCACGTCCCTTATTCTTCTGTAAACCCACGTTTCCTTGATTTTAGTAACCTCCCTCAACCAAACTTTCCTTTCTGGAATTCATGCGCCGTGGCCCCAAGACTTCATTGATTTTTCTCTTCATGGGTAAATATATATCCAAAAATATACATCATTGCCCACGATCTTCTGCCAATCACGTTCCCTTGGATTTTGGTAACTTCCCTTCTTGAGACTTTCCTTTTAAGTTTGGAGTTCATGGCGCCATATACTCCCTCTTTTTAGCGACTTCTCATCGTGGGCTGAATCTTAGTATATATATATATATATATATATATATATCCAGAAAATATATACTTGTCATTACCTAATTTCCCTTTTCTTTAGCAAACGTAGTTGACTTCGTGAAAATAGTTGTCGAAGCCTCCTAAAAATAAGGAGAAAATCAAGTCCCACGTTCTCCTTTTCTGACTTGGTCAACTTTACAAACTTTAGCAGGTCTTCAGCTCTTGAAGATACGTGATTTGCCCACAAAATTCCATAAAACTACGTGGTAAAAGAAATAATATCTTATGGTAAGTTCCATAGAACTCGCCATGTGTCAAGAGCCAATTGGTTGAATTTATCTTGAATAATTACATAAGGTTGCATGTATGGTAGTTTTTCCATAGAATAATCCCTTCATTTCAAATAGGAATTTGTAGGCCATCACTTTAAAGAGGGAAAATCCTAATAGGACTCACCTCTTTTTTTCCTTTTTGAATAGAAAACTCCATATGGTAGGATTGTATTGGCCTACTTGCCCCTTTGATTTTTAATTACTACGCAACTTCACAAAGCTTTAATACTCCAATAATAACTTATAATTGTTGTGATACAGCGTGGCAAGTTCGATCGGAACTCACCACATGTCGCCTTTCCATTGGGCCAAAATAATGGTGTAAACATATGCCTCCCAAATTCCATGCCTTATGGAACAACTTGATAATAAGGCATGGGATTTGAATTCCGCCATCATGAAGAAGAAAAAAAAGGAAATTGAAGAAAAAGAACTGGAAGTACTGGAAGAAGGAGAGGATGTTTTGTATAAAACAAAGGGATAAGAAAAGGTTTCTTAGGTACTTTTAATATGGTTAGACTTAACTTGGAATGGCTAACATGGAAATGCATGTAAGATGAGTAATTTCTAGTATGAATAGAGCCTAGACCATGTAATGTAGCTTCTTCTCAATGAAATGCTCCATACTTAGGAAATCAGCTGATCTTGGAAATTTGGCTAAGTCTGCTTTATAACTTTAGCCAATGTACTTTTCCAAGTACTTAGCTTTTTCTTCTTGGAATGGCCGAAATATAGCCATTACGCTTCCTTTCCAGCTTTCCAGTTTACTTGGAAAGGAATATACCAGCCATTTTACCTGGCCGGTTGAATAATTGTGGATTTTCAGTTTTCATAGATGGAAGGGTGATACTCTTTCAAGTATACCTCATTCACAGGATGCTTGTGGGATCCTCCATCAATCAGAATGTAATGTGGTGCCAAAAGCTGAACCCTCTTGTCCACATTGGTACTAGGCTCTTTCAAGAATTGGATAATTGGTATTCTCCAATCTTCCAAGTCTAATCCATCTATATCAACATTGAAAATCTCATATGTCTTCTTGGCAAGTTTGATTATTTCTGGCTCGTCGGCTTGGAAATGGTGTTCTATCTCATGCCGTGGCTCTATAGAAGGGAGAGTCCTTCTTTTGATTGTGACCAAGGTCTCTTTTATTCTCGGTGGGACTTTTACTCGAGAGGCCAATTGTGCTAGATCATCAGCCTCCGTGTTCAAATGTCTTGGCCAATATTTAAGTTAAAAATCATCAAACTGGCAAAGCAATTCTAAGGCTAAAGAATGGAAAGGCCTTAAATGCCAGTTGCAAGTAAATTCACCTGGAAGGCTCCCAAAATAGATCTTCTTACTGCTACTGGAACTGCTGGAGATTTCCAAGTCTGTTCTATCTTTTGTAAGAAGGCCGTCTGTAGTCAAGGAATTTTTAACTTCTGACTCAAGATCTAGCAAATCATCAGGATCTCTAACTCCTCCTTTAGCTAGAAGTTCTGACAACTCTGATGGTTTAGCTATCTTCTTTGGAGAGTTAGACCAACCATAGTCTTTCTCCCATAATTTTTTTTTATCTGCCCTCTTCCTTTGCTGCCTTCGCTTTTGTGTGTGAGTCATATAGGAATCATCATGCATAAAGAACTTGGGATGATCAAGCCTCTTCCACCTTTCATTTTGCGAGGCAGGAGACTTAACCATTCTTGGACGTAGCTGCTCATTCCCTTTCTTGACCCATACTTTAATTTTGTCCTGGAACCTCTGTCACCTTCAAAGGCTCTACTACGCCAATTGTTGCTTTCATAACTCCTGCTAAGACGAAGCCTTGTCTCATAAGGGACCCTATTTCTTTCCATACCCCTTGGAAGGAACCCTGATCTCCTTTCTGCTGAGCTTCATTCTGTATAGACCCGGCTTCCCTTTTTTGGAATGGTCACAGTAACTGTGTTTTCCACCTTTTGGAAAGTTCATCGGTCATAGACCTTCCTTTTCTGACCTTGGTCACTATTGGATGACTTCTCATTCTGCTTCTCTTTTGGAAAGTCTTTATGGCAACCTTCATTCTGAACTTTACACTTGGGGCAACAACCTTGCTGGATCAAGGCAATCTGAACCTCTCAGAGTTGCCTTTTCAACTCAACTATTGTCTTCTCCATAGACGTTGCCGCCTTAGGAATTTTTAACTTTCCACTGGTTGCTGGATCTATCAAGTCCACATTTTCTTTGGGATTCTCTGGGGCCATAGAGACAATGTTTGTTGCAATGACCTTAGGGAAAGGTTTCCATCAACACCCATCACTTCTGACTTTTTTGGAAACTTCAGCCTGCCATCTTCAATTACTTTCTGCACAATATTGCAAAAGACCACACAATTATTAGTGGAATGGCTTCACGAATTATGGAATTTGTAATACTCTTTCTCGGCCATTTCAAAGGCAGTTGGCATCTTGTAGCCTGCTGAAAATATCAGTTGTTTGTCAGCCATGAGCAAATCAAAGATTTGCTCGGCTTTAGAAATGTCAAAAAAGTAACTTCTAGAAGGGTCTGCCCACTTCCACTTGGACCCAGAAGCGGCCTGTAGATTGGCCGTGATTGATTTTGGTTTTGC
This sequence comes from Cornus kousa, assembly GCA_025631255.1. Taxonomy (NCBI): domain Eukaryota; kingdom Viridiplantae; phylum Streptophyta; class Magnoliopsida; order Cornales; family Cornaceae; genus Cornus; species Cornus kousa. The sequence goes on along the minus strand of JAOTQH010000008.1, from coordinate 2,782,587 downwards.
CAAAGCCTCACAAGTGTATACTTTCTTTATGTTGAGCTCAGCAATATTAACTTCCAAGTCTTCCTCCTTTTCAGTGGCAAACACCTCATAATTAGGATCTCGATAGTAAGTGCCCTTGGAAGAAGACTTACGATCTTGCTCTTCATGAAGGAGATCTTCGTACTTAGCCACTTTGCTGGCCAAGTCAAATAAATCATGGAAATGCACTCCCTCAAACTTCTTACGAAGCTCAAAGTCCAAGCCATTAATAGCCATTTTCACATACTCTTCTGGTGGTAAGGACAAATTACATTTGTATTTAGCCCTCCTGAATCTGGAAAGAAAACTGATAACTGATTCTCCAAGTAACTAATGAAGTCTGGAAAGATCCACCATGGACACCTCAGGCTCAGTGCTATAGAATTGAGAATGGAACAGGTCCTTAAATTGCTGCCAACTTTGGATAGAGTTGGTTGGCAAGTTGGAATACAAGTGAAAAGCATAGCCTGTCAATGTATTTAGAAATAGGCATACCTTCAGTCATGGATTGGCTGTTGCTTCTTCACATTTGATAGTGAAACGGCTGATATGTTCCAATATGGATTGTTCGCCCTCTCTGTTGAAAGTTGTGAATTCTGGAATTCTGAAATTCCTTGAAAATTCAACTTCGTCAATGAACTCCGAATAAGGCTTCCTGTAAGCTGGCCTTCCACCTCTTCGAGTTAGGCCAAACTCCTGTTGAAGGAATTCTGCAAATTGGCCTCTTTCAAGTGCCATAGGCTGTAGAAGGTTGTTGTCTGGCCATCCTTGAGGAGGGTGGGCCACTTGATGCCCCCCACCCATCATAGGTCGTGGGTTGGCATCAACATAGTTATTTCTACCGCGGTTCTTTCCTCCTTGGTCAAGAAGTGGCTCCCTTAGAAAAGGTTGCCCCCTAACCGCCATTGGAATGACCACTGCTGGTGGCCTTGGAAGGACTGGTGCGGCTGGCTGAATGTTCACAGTGGAACATTTTGTTGTGCTGGAGGAATATGGTATGGTCATGGTTGGCCAAGCTGATCATACCAAGTCTGCTGTGGGATTGCCACAGGTGGAGGATTTTGAACTTGTTGAACGGCTGGCATGGGCGCCGATTGTGGAACGGTCATCTGTGCCACAGAAGCAGCCACAGGTGCAATTGGAATGTATGTCTACGCCATTGGAAGGGATTACAACTACTGCAGAGTTGGAAGGAATGAACCTGCATGTTGTTTAGAGGAACTGCCTTCAACAAAAGTAGTCGGCCTATCGAGTTGGAAAGCCGACTGTGGAGTCTTTTCAGAGTTGTTTGGCCAAGGGGCCAAACCTTGGTTCGAGCTTCCAAATGTCCGTTCCAGCATAGACTCGAACCTACGAGAGATTTGGTCCACCAATTCTGCTAGGTTCCGCTCTTGAGAAAGAGCAACTTTAGATTGGTCTTGTGCAACTCTGGCTAAGTCTTGAATAAATTTTGCTTGGTCTTGTGCAAACCTATCTTGCTACACTGACATCATGCGGATGTTGTCCATGATGGGTCCATTTGCCATTGTTTAAGCAAATTTCTTCACCAAAAAATCTTCATCAGGTGCAAACCGTGAACCTTCAGCTGGAAGGTCACTAGCTTGCAACTCTTTGATCTCGACAGGGTCTTGGATAGACTTGTCTTGCCTTCTTCCATCGGCCATTGAACAATCTGTAAAGATATCCCGCTGGGCGTGCCATGAGATGTTCGGCTCCTTAAACACCGAGGTTCTTTCTAAGTGCGGAAAGGAGGGTGTGTGTCGGGCGTGCCAGGAACTGCTGTCGTTCCAAAGTGAGTATCTAAACAACTATCTAGTAGGAAATTGTAGGGATTAGGCAATTGTAAGAAAGACTGGAATTACCACCTTCAATGGTTCTTTTTGCCTTGAAAAAGGACTTTTCGATCACTCTATGGCTATTGGAAGGGAGAGCTGAATTGAAAATGCAGAACTGGAAAATAAAGGAATTGAAGTACAGGATTGAAAAGTAAAGGAATTGAAGTGCAAGACTTGAATTAAACATAATGAAAGTGCATTATATGAATGTAAAGATACATGAATGTAAGGAATTGAAAGTACTATTTTGCTATGTGATTGAATAGGGTTTGCAAGTGAAGCCTAAGTGTCCTATTTATAGAGGTCCATGCATGCATTAACTAGGTGTGGCAACTTCAACAATCTCCACGTGGAATGGCTTCGAACTACCACATGTCCCATGATTCTTCAGTAGTTGTAACTTCCTCCACTTTGTCCATCTTCTTTTGTAGATTTCAAACACGTCCTCCTTAATCTTCAATATATTTGTGTCGTGGGTAGTTTCAGAGTGAATTCCCACATGTCCTCTTTGTGACTCAACAAGTGTCCCACGATTCTGTCTTTCTTCCTCACGCCGTCAACTTCTTTCCTTAATTTCAGACACGATTTCTCCAACTGCTCCCTTGTCACCCATGACCCTTGATAACTTCCTTTGGTTAGTGGTAGTTTCCCTATATGTTTCCACCACTTTCAACCGATAATACATTATGCACATATAAGGAAGTTATTTATAGACCACGTTCTCCTAGCTTTGGGTAACTTTCTTCTAGTTGAGCTTTCCATTCTGGTTTTTGTATCATGATGTCGTGGCCCCAAAACTTCAGTGATAATTCTCTTCATGAATAATATTGCATATATATATATATGGAGAATATAATTGCCTACGTCTCTTAAACTTTGGTAACTTTTGCCTTGAGACCTTCCTTCTAGGCTTTGGAGTTCATGGTGCCTAGCAACTTCTTCATCATGGGTAATTTATCCAACCCACTTTGCTTCAGTAGACTACGATTTCCTAAATTTTAGGCTGCACCTTCCATATGAACTTCATGGCGTCGTGATTACCAAGCTTACATCGTAGGTTATGGTTGTTGCCCACTTCCTTAATTTTAGCAACTTCTCTTCAACCCTACTTCTTCATTTAGACCTCATAGCTTCATGGACTCCCTCTTCACAGTGATTCCTTCTTCGTGGATTTAATTCCAACGTGTATATACAAACCAACCTCCACGTTTTTAGCCAGCAGATTTGACTATCCTGGACAATTTAACAAAGTCTCCTAAAAAGAAGGAGAAAATATTTCTCCCACGTCCCCCTTTTCATGACTTAGTCAACTTCAATGGAAAATCCGTTTAAATGATATATAAGATCTTCTAACTGAATAAATCCACCGTGGCAAGTTTAATAAAGCTCGCCACGTGTTGGTTAATTATTGGTTGGCAGAACCCTTGACTTTGACCTTATCATGAGGTTGCACGCATGGTAGTAATTCCATGTCATCTCCTTGTCCTTTTGGGTCATTATACCCCAATATGGTAAGTCCTAGAGGGACTCTCCATTATCCTTAATTTTCATAATTTAAATATTCCAGGATGGAATATTTATTAATGTTATAGTCTAACATGGCAAGTTCCAAACTTGCCACGTCCTTCCTCAATTCAAGGAAGCAAATTAACAATTCCATGTCACCACTTCCTTTCCTTGGGCAATTAGAACATTAAACCAGTATGGTAAGCTTTGTCCAAACTCGCCATTTGTCTCTTTTCCATTGGATGAAATAATGGAATAAACAGAAACCATTTAATATCATCCTTCCTGTAAAGGATGAACATATGAATATCAAATGAAACATCCATCTCCTTCCTCAATTGCCCTCTACCCTTCTGAAAAAATGTGTATTTCTACTTCTTTTTGTGCCCCTCTATCTGTTGTGAAAGAACATGCGTCATGGATTCATATGCTTGAACCATGATGGATTCGATAAACTGAGTTTGCCTACTAATTTTATCAAAAAATTGCTTTTAAAAGTCCATATGAGAGCTCTTCTAGAAGCCAACTGAACAGAGCAGTTCGAATGCTTGAGGAAAAGCATGATAGAACTTCAGATTTCAGTGAAGCAAGTGAGATTTAGCCACTTAATACTACTGAGAAAATGACATCTCACATTCAGAGATATTGGCTTTTATTTTTGAAATGTAAAAATATTGTCAACGCATCGGAGATTGTCTTTTACCTCTACTGATATTTTGTTGACAGGAGGATCTATTTTTAATTAATATTTGATTAAGGATGACAACTGCTAAATATTTTCTCTATATGGCATGTTAATCAGAATTTAGATTTAAGTTTCAGTTCCCTTGAAATTTTTTCAAAGGATGGTCTTTATATCATATTTCATGAAAGTGGGCAAATTGCGGGTGCTAAGCTCTGACAATCATATGATAAAACCTACTTGTATTCCATGCAACTTAACGCCTGTATACTTGGAATAGGAGTGAAAGAACAATAAAAATTCATAGGTTTTAAGAACAATTAAAATTCATATGTTCTCATCAATTTGCATTCTATCATGCATTTATCTTTCCTGTTTCCAATTTTTGCAACATGTTTATCACACATGCTGATTCCTCCTTTCAAAATCTTCAATTATTTGTTAAGAGTCGCTTTTATTAATGAAGTGTTATATGTGTATGAAAGCCTTAAGGGAAACCTTTGATACCCAAATAACAGGTCTGGGTGTAGAAATTTATACGTTTGGTTACTATATCAGGAGCTTCTAGAGTCCGAAGGTTACCTCCTGAGAAATTTTGCAGACAAGGTTTTGTGATGGGCAAAGCATCGCAGGCAGGTTTTGGGAATGAAATGTACAGGATACTGACTGCTGCAGGATTGAGTGTCATGTTAAACCGTTCACTGATCATCGGGCAAACCAGGCATATTGGTCTTCTCTCAGGCCTTTATTTTTCTTATTTATTTTGTCAAGAAAGCTATTTATATGGCTTAAGCCATCTGTATAAACATATTAGTCTCGGATAATCACTGCAAGTTGCATCTAAATGTGCCATTCACTTGTGTTTCATAGTGGCTGGTCTGAGTATAATGATTAAACGTTGTAAAATACTCTCGTCTTGCTTATTTGTTTTTCTTCATAACTAGAGGCATTTTTTTACAATTTTTATGTAGCAATTGGACTATGTTTTAGAGCTTGAGTCAGCTATAGATTTAACTTGATGATGTTTTTTTCAAAAGTAAGCAGCCTTAAGTGTTGCTGATTGTTGCTCCACTTCCATATTCCCAGGGGCAAGTTTCCGTTTGAGGATTATGTTTCTTATTCCAACCTTTCCTTTACTTTGAAAGAAGTGAAGCATTTATGGAGAAAGAATGATTGTCTGGGGAAGTACAGGAAGCGTCTGGTTATGAGGATTGATGATTTTAATAAGCCTGAAGAAACAAATGTACTATGCAGTAATTGGAGAAAATGGAAGCAGCCAATTATATGGTAAAACGAGAACAATACATATGTTTTATACGAGTTTTCTTGTTGTAGCTTTCAATTGCTTGTCAGGTTTTTATCATTGACCATATATGAGAATTGTTCACCAGGTTTCAAGGTACAACAGATGCTGTGGCAGCTCAGTTTTTCTTGAAAAATATACATCCTCAGATGAGGAGTGCTGCTTCTTCCTTATTTGGAAAGACGGAGTTGCTTCAGTCTAGACCCAATGTCTTTGGAGAGCTTATGAGAGTAATCATATCTCCTTCAAGAAGTATTGAAGAAGCTCTGAGTTGGGCTCTTGATGGAGGTCCTGATCCTCATCTTGCTCTGCACATGCGCATGCTAATGAACAGGTACTTGAACTAAACACTACCGCTTTTCTCCTTGTTCTTATGTTCCGGATAACTGGGCAGACTCGTCTTAAAATTCAAAGTTAAAGAGTACTCATGGTGCGTGTTGATTTGATTACTGACCAGTATCTTCATCTATCCTTTATGGGTTTGACATTACTTCGCTTAATCACTAGCTTTTGATTCTTGCTTCTAGACCTGTTAGAGCAGTAACTGCAGCAATGAATTGCATTAAGAAGGCCATACTTACAACATGCCCAAATGTGTCGAGACCTCGTGTGGTTGTGATCTCAGATACACCATCATTTGTCAAGGATATTACGCCAAAATTGCAGGAATTTGCTGAGGTAAATTGTTTAGTACAAGCTTACTCATTTTCTGTGTTGTAACTTCAACATACTTATGATGCGCGATCATACTTCCAGCTTTAGATTGTATATCATTATATGCAGTATTTGCATTACCAAATTACCTTTTAATTTGTATCAAGTTTCCATTTTGCTCTGCCCCAGGTTCTTCATTTTGATTACAAGTTATACAAGGGTAATATATCTGGTAAAAGAGCAGTTGCAGTGCAGCAGTTAGGTTTTAGAGTGAAGGACTGGGGACCGTCACCAAGGTGGGTTGCATTCGTGGACTTCTTTCTTGCTTCACGTGCAAAACACGCTGTCATTTCCGGGGCCCATAGACGTATTGGAACCACTTATGCGCAGCTTATTGCAGCTCTAGCAGCAGCTCATCAACTTGGTATGTTAATGCACATTACTGCTGCTGCAGGACTTTCAGTGAACGCTTAATTCATATTTACATTTTCATTATCCAGGTGAGAACAATACAGTAGCTTCGAATTTTTCGTTCTTCAGCAGCTTCCAGAGTAATCTGCTGTCACAAGGGTTGCGGCACCAAGTTGGTTGGGGACATGCCTGGAACAGATTTGCAGGCCCTTTGAGTTGTCATAACCAACCAAATCAGTGTGCTCTCACGCCCCTTCTCCCCCCTGGTTGGTGGGACGGAACTTTGCAATCGCCTATTGCACGGGACATACGCAGATTGGATGCATATGGAGTCAAACTCAATGGTTTTGGTACAGTAGACGAGAGCCGTCTTCACTCTTCTTGTAAGTCCAGGAAACACGTTGTAAAAACCATACCAATTATTTATAAATGAATTTGATTGACTTGCACTTTGCTTTTGAATTTTTATGAAAATTTTGAGTTGCATCATGTAATGCTATGGTCGTGCAAAAGGGCTGGTGCTTCCACTGTAAATCAATCTTTGAATAAATCCAAACCTCAGCTGAAAACGGCTGTGTGGTCACTCTAATGTGTTTGAAGGTTCTTTTAAATTGTGCGTTTTGTATATGCTGGTGAGCTGGTCAGAAAATAAACAATCCATTTTGAATCAGAGAGGTTGTCCGTTGCGCACAAAATTTTCTGGCCATGTTTTCTGTTTTTCAGTAGGTACACAGTAAGAACGCACAAATTACTATTGTTTGACGCTTAATTTTCAATCTTCCCTATGAAAAAAAAAAAAATGCCATTTGAACTAAATTTACTCTAATTTCAAATCTAAAGCACTGATTTGGTACTCCCAAACATAACAATATTGTTGAAGAGAATATTTGTTACAGGTCGTATTGTTGAATAACCCTCCTTTTTCAGAAACTAAGTACTCTCTACATGAAAGCACAAATGATTTTTGTATGGTTCTGTTCATGTATGAAATCGCAAGCTTCTTACAGTTGTGAATTCAATTAAATCTCCTCGAATTCTGATTGAAGAAATTCAAATTAAAAATGATATAAAGTTTAGCTCAAAGTAAAGAAGCTAGGATTTTGAAGCAAAGATTGAGTTTTGATAGAGGGATAAGATACCAACTTCATTTAGAAACCTAAGAATAAAAGAACAAATCAACACTAGGGCTGTGGCCCTGCTCTCTTGTTGCCATTCTTTTCAACAACCCACCCAGCATATATGGCCTTTCATTTTAGATGTATATAGCTTAGTCCCAAGGTAAATTGTTTTCATTCAAAAAGTCAAAAGATAGAACGATTTTGAATTCACAAAGTTGAAAGAAAGTACTGTACACATATAGAGAAATTCTATATAAGCTCAACACAATTTGGAAGCACGATTCATGAATTAGCAAAGTATAAAATGAGTATATTGTTCATTGAAACATTTTTTTATACGACAATCAATTTGCATCTCCCTAATAAAGGTGAAAAAAACTCTCACACACATGGAATCATATTATAAAGATTACATGATAGCCACTAGTGACGCTATTGTTTTTTCAAAATAATGTGACAAAATTGGCAATTATTCAAGAATTAGTATATCATAAAAAACCTTCAACAATTTGAGGGTTTGGAATCAGTGGTTCATAGCAAAAAGGGACGACGGTATATTTCAACCCATACTTGCCTTGATCCCATCCAACAATATTGACGTGACTCGTGCACAGTACTATACTTCTTTTTAACTAATTTATGCTTACCCTCGTAAATTTGAAAGCTATTCAAATTATATATGTATATAACGGCGCAGATTTATGTAAATATACAAGTAACTTATATATATGTAAGATATGTATATCTCTTCAACTTGATCACTAGCTCTGAAAATCTTTTAACTATTCCAAGGAAATATCAATTCCCTTAGTCTCACAATACATACATATATATGTTTAATTGTAGATAATATTGGTATGGTGGGCCATGTTCACATTGAATAATGCTTGCTTTCCAGTTCATTCAACACCAAGGACAGAATCTTAATCTTTCAAGCATGGGTTTTTGAAGAGTTTGGCATGATTACTGGCCCTTACATGCACTCAAAATGGAGAGAACCACTTGAATATATATCATGAAGAGCTTCCTCAGAAATAGCTCCACTTAATTGCGATTGTGCAAGTGGATTGATTTCGATCGCTTCACCCCCAAGAAATTAAAGTACACAAGCTGCTTTCTAACCTCTTCTAATTCTTCCCTTAATTAGAAGGTATACACATGACAAGTTAGGTTAGCAAGCTTTATGAATTAT
>JAOTQH010000008.1:2748241-2763899 GCA_025631255.1 Cornus kousa | reverse complement strand
AAACAAAACAGTGACAATATGTTCCTACACATGCTGGAATTTTTTTATCAAAATTATATAAAAAGTTGATTTTTCCTATGGTGTTGTGTAGGTCAATTTTAACAAAAGGTCAGCTTAGTTTCAGTTTAGAAAATGATTTTTGTGGTTTAACAAATGGCTTACAAATGATATGACAAACCTAGATATGAAGTATTTAATGATATGGATGCACAAACAAATTAAAAACATTTATTGGGGGTAAAGATAATCTTACTGGGTTCCAAGGGTTGAAAAACAAGTAGGTCAAGTAAACCATTTGCCACCACCAAGGGCCGTAGCCAAGTGGTATCTCCTCGACCTTCCAAAGTGGAAGGTGAGGGTTCAAGAGCCCATATAGGGGCAAATGGGGGAATGAGTTTGTTGCCAAGGGAAAAATAAAAGGAAACAATTCATCTTTACCTTGAGCTTGTGACTGTTTCCCCTTCAAATTACCGTAGTGAGGTTGAGTCCAACAAATGGGGATGTTTATGTGCAAAGATTGGCCAAACATGCATAAAAAAGGACTACAGATAGAAAAAAAGAAAAGAAGAAAAGGCCTAAATCTTGTCTAGCCTTCTTTCGTTAAGGTTCAACTGGAACTTCAAGTATGCTAAGCACCTTCTTCAATGGGGGCTAAGGACCTTCTTGGCTCTTCAATGAGTGACTAGGGAGTATTTTGGAGTTGAGAAATTCTGGTTTGAGGCTTTGGAAGACTTGGACTTGAGTGAATATCAGAACACATAAAAAGGACTTGTGGATCTTTCATATCAAGACTAAGGGATTGATAGTTATGATTTCAATATAAATCGTCAATGGACAAATTTGATGAAAAACCATTGGTGATTGGAACAAAATTGAGAATTGGTGCAAAATGGTTGAAATCGAGCCGATCAGGTGGGCCCGCTTAAGATCAAAGGTTGCAATTTTCAATCATGGTTGGTGGTTTTGATGATTGATGTTGAAATGTGAAATTAGTTTATTTGGTGCCCTGTGATTGCATTGATTGTTGGATTTTATGAAAGCTGAGCAATCGGAATATGGATTTTAGATGAAAAGGGGTGGGGCAAAATGCAGTGTCTATATATATATATATATATATATATATAGAAACACCAATATCCATGCTTGTTTGCATGTAGAAGAGAAGCATTACTACTAAAGCAAATATGAAAATAATAACTTCATAATAAATTTCATGGTATGCATGACTACTGCTGATCTTTTGCCCAAACAAGGTGGATGCTTTTTTGAGTATGTTATGAGTGCTGCTTCCTAAATTTCTTGTGTACCAACTTTTAGTTGGGTGACAGTTCATAAAGATTATAGCATGCATTTATAATGATCTTTTCTAATTCTTGTTTGCAGGTATAACTGGTTTACTAATTTTACTTATAAAAAAAAGAAAAAAAAGAAAAAAAAGAAAAAGCTGGTTTACTAATATAATGCATCACCTATTTCTTTTTACTCTTTTATTTGAAGAAAGTAATTATAGTTTATTCAATTTGCATGAGTTTTTGTGATTATTTGGCAATTAATATTAATGAACAATAATTCTCAAACCCTATATTGAGAGAAATAATAATTAGACCTAGGTAGTTAATGGTGAAGTGCATGGTAATGTTATGTTACCTTTTTATATCATCTTTTTATTAATGTTAAAGAACAATAATTCTCAAATGCAATATTGAGAAATAATAATTAGAACTAAGTAGTTAATTGTCAAGTGCATGCTAATGTTATATTGCCTTTCTATATCATCTTTTTACTGAGTTATTGACATAGTCATTAGTTACTTGCCACACATAATTGTATTACAAACATCACTCATAGAACGCTACAAATTGGACAAAATTGTCAAAAACCAAAGGCGATGTAGCCTAATGGTACCTCTTTTTCTCCTAAAGTGGGAGGTTGAGGGTTCAAGTCCCTATAGGGGGCATGTGGGTGTGCGAGTGTTTCTTGCCAAGGAAAAAAAAAAAAAAAAAGACGACAAAATTGTAAAAAATATAGCAGTCAAAGTACGCATTGAGTACCACTGGGCCTCTGGCCTAGATGGTATGATCTCTCTTCCTCAAAGGGAAGTGACGTAAGCGGAAGCGATAAACGTTCACAAAGGAACGAGGGTTACATTGAATCCACAAGGTGTGGTACCTAGAATCCACAAGGAAGAACAAGAATTTGTAGAGGAATCTGATAATATTTTAATAATTGAATGATTGATCTGCTTTACAGTACATGTATTTATAAATAAAAACCCTAATAACATAAAGGAACCCTAAAAAGTAAGGAAACTTGCAGCGCAAGAAAACTGCTCAAAAACTAACTTGCTCTGAAAATTCTGTAAAAATAAGGAAAGAAACCTACTCACTCTGTTCCCAAAAAAATGTCCTTTTTGGGGAGTAGAAATTTTTAAGGGGATATGTGGCACATGTATTGTTCCCCTGGAAAGTTACTACTTGCCTTTTTAAGTTTTGGATATTCAAGTTTGAAATTTTAAACTCCAAGAACATATTTGGAAAGATGTGAAATATTTTGTTTTAAAAAATAAAGTGGGTAATTATTTTGGGACAACCCAAAAAGGAAAGATGGACATTTTTTTTGGGACTGAGGGAGTAAGTACTAAAAACTGCTAAATACCAAAAAGGAAAGCAAATTGAATCTGTTCAGTCTTCTAATGAAAATCCCCAAATATTCAAATTTGGGAAAACGCAATTCCCGAACATTAAACGATTGAATTTGGCTAAAAGGCGCCCTACCTTAGTTCCTTTGCTGCCGATATTTGCAAGTTGGTCCGTTTCTGATAAAAATGGGCTCTTTATGGGTCAAAAACGGATTTGTCGAAATCATTCGATAAAAACTGATCAGCCCGCCTGTTTGACCTTTTAACGGTCCAAACGGGTTCCAAAATCTTCAGTTGTCTGTCCTGCATTAGGAAGATTGAGAATTCAAGCCCCATAAGTGGCATGTTGTGGGTGTGGGTTTGCTATAACTTCCGGAAAAAAGAAAGGTACGCATTGAGGAGTAATATCTAGATCTGTACAACACATGAGTATCTTCCGCTTACACGGTTTGCTGCTGGGGGAGACTGGAGATGGACTTAACCTTTGATTGTTTGACACTATTTTTACACAAAATTTTCTGCTCTCAAACTCGAACTTGTCACCTAATGCTTATTAGTACGAGCTTCTGCAGTTGCACTAGTCAATGGTCCCTTTTTATATAAACATAATGGTAATAACCAATTTTTATAATTTATTACAATCACATGGTCAATTTCTAACTCCCCTACTTAGTTGTAGGTTTGTCTGAAAATACTATGTTGGCCCAGTGTTTTCATATTTATCATGTTAATGGATCTTAGTTTAAAGAGAACTTCAGTGACTGTCATCTTGTTATGTGCTTATATATCGTGCTATTGACTAATTGTACCATCCTTGTATGTTGCCAAGTTCTGCCCAATATAGAAAACTAACTGCACTCAAGATAAAGTATTTATATGCCAGCCTTTGGTTGTTAACCTTGTTTTCAGGGATGGGATTGGAAACAATTATTATTATGCAATTATGAAATCACAGGTTCGCTTGTAAAATTTGGAGAAAGCAATGGGTTTATTATATCAATCTTTCTATCAGATATAAACCATGATTGCATATCAAGGAAAATTTCATATTAAACCTTGAAACTGATTTGATAGTTGTTTTGTTTTTCCAGGTGATAGTCCTTCTTCTACTGACCTCTGGAAGAGATCCTGGCATAGTTCCTCCTAATGCACATCCTCCAGAGCCAGAAAGTTATGATTGTGCCGAAGCTGCGGCTGGCAATACACCACAGTCACGTTTGCCTCGAACCAAGGATGTAAATGTGAATGGAGTAATTGTGAGGATCAAATACTGTGATACCTGCATGCTTTATAGACCTCCGCGTTGTTCACACTGTTCGATATGCAATAACTGTGTTGAACGATTTGACCATCACTGCCCTTGGGTTGGACAGTGTATTGGAAAGGTAATGAAAATTTTTAGATTAAATTCTCATATTCCGTAAATCCAAACTAGTGGCATTTACAAAACTTTCTTCCAACGATCTATTGGACCTATGATCTTCCAACATTGCTTTTTGATTGTTCATCTTTTGATTATTTATGGTGGCTAACTGATTGTTCATCTTTTGATTATTATCAAATGGTTGCTCATGACATGCACACATTGCTTTTTCCATCCCCAACAAAGCTACCCTGTAAATTGACAGGGAGGCCTAACGCGGTTGTCTGTTCAAGATAGAAACCACAAAACCCAAGTGTTAGTACCCAGACACTTCATTTGTATTCAATCAGAAAAAAAGTTAGTCATGTAATATGTAAAAATATTTAGGACTTGGCAGGTGAGACGGAAAATTTCCATTCCTTTTTTCATCAAGTAAAATTTCCGTTTCTTCTTGTACTTCACTTTTGGATGTTTAAAATCACGAGGATAATTGATAGGCTGAACTATGAAATATTTGAGGAATGGGGGGTGTGGTGTATTATGTTGAACCATTACATGTATAGAACCTGAGGTGATCTTGCCCCGTGGAGTAGTGAAGGCTGATCAACCTTAGGGGGTTTGTAGGTTTGGAGAAGGGGTATGTATCTAGTTGTGCGGACAGTCACCCTTTGGACCACTGATCAAAAAAGATTTTCTAGCTGTTATTTTATGAGCATTAATTATTCTTTATATATATGTATATTGCTGATGATGTTACTTAATTTATGCATAAATTAGGCTATTCTTTCTGAATTAGCAATAGAAGATTCTGACATTTAATTTGACGACTTGCTACTCTGTAATGTTCAGTTGTTACACTGACTCAATTAAAAGTTGGGCTGCTTTGCCTCAAATATATGCATGGACCATGATGGTTTTTTTAATTTGAACTTTCTCTGGATTTTGGGTGCAGCGGAATTACCGGTTCTTCTTCATGTTTGTCTTCTCATCAACTCTTCTTTGCATATATGTATTTGGATTTTGCTGGGTCTACATCTTGAGAATCAAGGATCACGAGAGGATATCAGTCTGGAAGGCAATGATTAAGACTCCTGCTTCCATTGCACTGATAATTTACTCTTTCATAGCAGTCTGGTTTGTAGGAGGCCTTTCTGTCTTTCATCTTTATCTCATCAGTACAAACCAGGTAAAGACTATTCTCTTTGGTCGTGATATCCTTTATGTTTTTGCATCTCTCTGGTCATCCAACCTCGTATGCAGTCCTCCACGTCAAGGTATAAGGGGATTTCTTTGTTGTACTTTAAATTCTAGGATCACATTGTGATTCAAAATGTAATATTTATATGGTAAAACAAGTATCTCCCCCCTGTACCATTTTGTGGCATGCTCTACTGGTGGCTGATCAATTCTTGGATTCCTGTACTTTAGATTAAACATCTCCGCCTTGACAATAGAGATTCATGTTCTAGCTTTGACAATAGAGAGTTGTGCGCTTTTGCAGTCTACGTATGAAAACTTCAGATACCGATATGATCAACGAGCCAACCCGTATAACAAAGGGATAATCAACAACTTCTTGGAGATTTTCTGCACCAGCATTCCTCCATCCAAGAACAAATTTCGGGCATTGGTTCCAAAAGAGCCTGGAATTCCACCTCGTGTGGTGGGTGGAAGTTATGTTGGTCCAGGCATGGGGAAAGCTGCGAGTGACAGAGAAATGGGAAGGAAGCCTGCTTGGGACGATGCAGTCGCTACTGAAAGTGAATTTGAAGAAGGGCAGCTGAGCAACAACGATGATCTGGACAAGGATGGTGGGCTCACCGACTTGTCCCCGGATTTAAGTAGGATCAACTTTTCTGAGGGCACAGAGGGACGAGGTATCCTACATCCAAGGCGTTCGAGTTGGGGAAGGAGAAGTGGAAACTGGGACTTATCACCTGAAGTTATTGCTATGGCATCTGGAGTTGGGCAGTCAAATAGAATCTCTGGTTTAAGTAGTGGCAATCTAGTGCCGGAGACTCGGCAATGACAGATGAATTATTTGGTGTGAAATAAACAGGGATAGTGAATTGACAAAATGGGTAAAGAGAGAAAAAGAAAAGAAAAAAAGGAAAACATTCAAGGACTGAGTGGGTATGATTGAGGTGAGTCTCAGAACGTCAACTTTCACATAGCTAAACCGTGCTATTGTGTGTATATGATATATATTTATGGGGATTTGATTCTGTGCTTTGCATAGTTCTCTCTCTCTGAGAGTGATTATGACCCAATAGTTTTGTATTTAATTTTTTTATTGACCACTGAAGCGTTGGTTTTGTGTTGTATCTTGAATTGCTTGTTCCAATATATTTGTTGGGTGTTACACCTCCTCCTTTAGCCAGCATGAAAGTGGTCCATTTATTACATTGAGTACTAATGAGATGCTTATTAGGAATCATATTGAAATCCCCCTCATGGAAGGAGAACTTGGTAGGGATGGTTATGGCTTCAAAGATATATCATCCCTACTGTAATTTACATAGGTTGCTTAATTGAAGTCTTGTAAGCTCATTATCATACCATATATATAAACATACTGTCCCATCTGTGTGACGATGTTCATGAGCTTTGTAATGACAACCACATGAACATCCTTCTCGTTGAGCTGTCTTCACCAGCCGGTTTGCATTCTCGAGTTCTTCATGGATGCAAAGCGCATGCATTACACTGTTGTTAGGAACCCAGAATTTGCAGCCAGAGATATGCTTTTATTGAAAGTAATTATTCACAAACAGGCAAATGGTGGCCTGCCCGGGTTGAGGTTCAATTCAAAGGATCATAGGGCTTGGCTCGAATGTTGCTTTCGACATGAACGCAGAGGAATTCAAGTTTTTGGAGCTTCATCTAAATATAGGTCAGCATATAATTAATAATGAGTACCTGGGTTGTGTCGGGTGGATTACTTTCTTATGCCTTTGTTCATGTATATTCTCTATATGCGTTTGTGAGGGTGTCTGGGTTCTGAACAAGAGTGAGGAAGGTTGGAAATGGGACTCTGTTTATTAAATAGGGTCTTGAGTCTCTTGACACGGAATAATAATCACCTCATGTTATGTTGACCTGTATAGCATAATACCCATGTACGACACGGATATGACAAGAAAGCACAAATTGCCAAAGGGGATACTGGTAGCCGTATTACCTTTCGATCCACACGTCAGAACTCGAAATAAGAACACAATGCTAAAGCAGGTTCCATTCTCCTCCATAGTACAGAAAACTAATATGAGAACCAAATTCTAGAGCACTAGTAAAGATAAATGATGCCCAAGATGAGGGTCATAGTACCAGAAATACAAAATATTTTTAGCTAATAATTTCACCAATGGGGGGCCCCAAAAAAAAAGGAAAGATCTTAAAGCTTAAAAGGGAGGGCCAATGCTTTGAGGTCATCACTGCATGGACTGAAAGCGTTTCATGATCATGAGACTCAAATCCATATAGCGCTGAGCACAGTTGGTAAGGCAAGATGATTCACCGGAGCTGAACTTGCTTCCAGGAGTACTAGTGATGCATTTGTCCCAGCATACATTTGTAAGCTTCGCCACCATCTCATTGAGCATGGCTTTTTGCTTTTCTTGCTGCATGGGTTCAGAAATCAGAATCACATAATGGTAAATAGGCAGTGATGCTCTCCGCATTCCAAAAACACAGAAAAGTAAACAAATTCTGTTATCAATCCCATAGCATAAGGTTCATAAGGTCTATTAGTTTATTCTCTCCTTCGTAAGTTGATATCTGATTTTTATGGACACTAAACGCGGTTTTGAATGAAACAAGCCATAGATGGTGTAGACGAAGTGTAGGTACATCGCATGGTTGCATGTCCCCGTGTGGAAGCTTATGAATACTATTGCTCCATTTGGAGTGATAGGCGAAAAGATTTTAAAAAATACAACATCCTAGGGTACAATATCCTAAGGTGACTTGTCTACTGGAGGACATCACACAATTTACCAAAAGAGTAATTAAAAAGGTGCAAAAGTTCATATCAAATACTCCGTACAATCTTCTAGCTACAAAATTAATCAACTATTGCATATAGGACACCTTCAGGGATCTCAGTCCTTGAATCATAATTACATTACATGTATTAATCAGAGAAAGGCATAGGGCTTTAAATGAGCCGAGTCAAGCCAGGTAGCGGTTGCTCGCACTGGACTCTAAAATTTAACCAGCTAAAGAATGTGATCAATCTTGACTAACTCATTTGATACGATCTCAAGTGAGTTTCAAGTCAAGCAAACCCTGGTTTGAGCTTTAAGTAGTTTAATATTTTAAAGTCTTTAATTGCTCACTATCTTATCAAGCCAAATTTAGGTTAGTCTAATAAAGATGAGCTTCAAAATGTGATCAAGTCAACCTCTTCCATCTTAGAAATTGATCCCGAGGGAGCCTTCAACCAAGCCAATCACCAATCCAGTTTGTGTAACTTGGTTCGTAATACATCTAAAGGAAAGCATATGAACCAACTTAAATAAAATTATTCACCTCTATGATTCGCCACAAATTGAATTCCAAACTTTTTTACTCTCAAAAAGCACCTCCTGTTAACAAAGCATCATATTCTTCACTATCTCAATTCATGTCATTCACCTGCTCCTCACAATCTTTACTAATGCAGTCATTGGCCTTCAAGGCAAAAGACTAAATCATCTCAGCTATGCCAATTTTCTCATATATTTTACATATAGTAACAACATCTAAGTTCTCAAGAGAATGCGCATTTCTAAATTATCTTTTCTAACCCTGAAACTCATCTCGGTACCATCATCTGAACTAGACACAAATATTTATTGAATCTATTCAGAGATAATGTATTAAAGACATTAAAAGGCCTCATATCCATCTCATAAGATTTCTCTTACAATTTCATCAGGGACATCACATCCTTTTCATTTGGCTTTCAATAGCCAGAAGCAATTGGCATTTCTTCAACCTTAAAGTCAATTTAGAATTATCATTATTATTATTATTATTGATAATTAATATCAATTTAGAAATTTGGAGGTAAAGCAAAAGCAAAGGCCTCAAAATTTTATATGAAAAAAATTAACAAATAATGTCATTAATAAAAAGTATACATTTCACATGACTAAACAAAAACAGTTCACTAAACAAATCTTTAGTAATAATGAAACATTTATCTCAGGGAAAAAGAAATAAAAGTGAAGTCCTTAATAACATGTCATAGTTGGGTTTTACCTCCAACAGGTTGACCGATTGTAGTTCTGAAGCGTAAATGTTATGATATCTCAAAAAAGGTCCTTAACACTACAATAATATGTCTATTTTTTCTTCAAATTTTCTAAAAAGGAAAAATTTCTCCCCTCAATTTCCTTTAAGAACTTTGTATACGGATAAAAGTTTAAGGTGAGAGGTATATTATCCATGTATTTCTCCCTTATGGAAACGCCTAATATGCCTTTTTTTTAAGTAGGCTATATGCCACTTAACTTATATTTCCATTGGTATGTCCAATCAGTAGTTCTTTTCATAATTCACGTGATTTTCCTGAAACTAAAAATAGTTTGAAGAAAGAACAGGCCAAAAAGGACATTGAAATATGATAATCTGTATCAGAAGTTAGTTACGATTGGATTTTTGCTGACCTACATTAAAGTTCAAATTGTTTCCAAGCAGACAAACCTCTTAATTGCAAAAAATGAAATAGTTCAAAAATCAACTAAAGAAACAGCAAAAACACGAAGAATGATTCACAACCCAGCGTTTCACAGTGAGATCATCAACGACATATGTTTTTCTCAGATGGCAGTCATTTACCAAACATGAGATAAAGGTACCCACATAATGAACTTGAGTGTTTTTTGATTGAAGAAGTTGGAAGGAAAGAAAAAGAAAGGAAAGAAAAAGGAGGCCCAGAGGGATATGTTATCTCATGTTTCGTTTGAAAAGGATGGAGACGGAAGTAACACAGAAAAAGGAGGGATATGTTACCTCATGTTCTGCTATCAAAGAAAGGATAAGGGATTTAAAGGTTATTCGTCCCTATTTTTTGTAACAAGTAACAAGTAAATTCATTATTACCCTTTATATTCACATGATGAAACATTCATTCATTTTCTTATTCTTCTTCTTCTTCTTTTTTTTTTTTTTTATCGCTATGATTCCTATTTTCTATCACTATTTATCCAAAACGGGCTATCTTGTTCTTCCTTTAATTTTCTCTCCTAATTTATTGTCATTATGTCAATTCCAATTCATTTACTAATCTAAATGCACCGTAAAAGCTTTTATTAAATTTTTAAGAACAAAATAATGTTGTAACACAATTCCCCAAGACCAAAGACAGACAGCTTGAGAAAACAAGATTCCACGCTACTGTAACCAGACCAAATACACAAATAACAATTCAGTTTAACAGAACAAAACAGCTGACCCAAATAAGCTTTCGTCACCTCATTAAATAAACCTCCAATACACACTTATATACACCTTAGTTTTATTGATGCTTTTGAAACTAAAATTTTCAAAGAAGAAGCAAATAGCACTACTTTATCAAACAAATATTACTATTTACTATCAGCTTTTTTCAAATACATACCTATAAACGCCCTAGTGTTGTTAATGCCTTTGAAACTGAGATTTTCAAGCAAGAAACAAAAAGCATATATATATATATATATATATATAGTTGATCGCAAATAGCATATATATATATATATATATATATATATATATGTATATATATACAAATAGCACATATATTTGTGATCAACTCTTTCTCCAAAATTACTGAACAAGTAATCATCTTCTTCCACAACTCAAATCACAAATTATTCAACCATTATCAGGAGGACACCTTTCCAATTAAATGATTCATACGCACTCATGCTTGAATGGTATTTATGTCCTCAAAATCCAGCGAAAAGGGACAAATACATAACCCAATAATTCAGAAGAAAAAGAAAAGGGCTTGATATATTGCTTAATCTATAGTAATTTTTACATGCTATACTTCTATTTCTCAAATCTATTGTTTAAGAGCATGTTTTATCGTCATTGATTATGCACAATAAAGCTGATATATACATATATATGTATACAAACATATATACATATAAGTTAGTCAGTATATATACAATAGAAAGGGAAAACTTACATCGATGAATTGCTGCATTTGGGGGGAGTTTAGAGCTGAAGGATCCATGGAATCGCAAGTGAAGAGAGCTGATTTGGTCACTCAAAGGAACTTCCAACTTCGAAAATTTGCATAAACCCTAATAAAGCCGAAGTGGAATAAACCCTAATAAAGCCGAAGTGGGAAAAAGGTGGGCTAATGGAATTAGGCTGTCATGGGAGAGGTTCAGAGTCCAGTAGGATATATTGGGCCCGTGATAGGGTGACTTGATGGGCTCAGGCCCAGTTTAAGGTATACTGGACCGGGGATTATTCTGTTCCAAACAACCACCAAAAAAAAGGTAGAATTTTTATTTTACTTTTTTTCCAAAAAAAAAAAAAAAATCACTGGAGAAACAACTAAAAAAAATTTAAAAATTGGAAATTCTTCAAAAAAGTCATATAATTTTTTTGGGTCTTTTTTTTTTTTAAAAAAAAAATATAAAATATTACTTATTATATAAAAGTAAAGAAATTAAGCAACGTTAGATTTATGGAATTTTGACATTGAAAATTAGATTTGATAGTAAATTGAAATTTGACTTTCAATGAAAGTTAATTTTCTTTCTATAATACATATTTTTTAAAAAAAAATTAAGAAAGAAAAAAATTAGAAATTAAATTTTTTTCCTGAATAATTGAAAATTACATTTAACTAAACAAAGAAAAATAATGCAGCAATTGGTAGTCAATAATATTTTATACTTCACTGTTTTTTTTTTCGGAAGTTATTTTATACTTCACTGTTAACGTTCACCTTATAATTACGTGGTAAACACACATTCGTTAGCCATACATGTCAATTTTCATTATAAAAAACAAATAATAGGCATATTTCGTTTGATTTTCAAGTAAAATCCATGGGTTTTGGTTCCCACTCTTACCAAAATTTTCCTTTTTATTTTTATCACATTGTATTCTGCTCGGTCTTTCCTCCTATAAAATAAACCACGAATGGATGTAACACTGTACCATAAAAGCGGGATGTCGAACACAAGTTAAGGGACTAGAAAGCTAATCTAGAAGGAGGAGGAGGAGAAGACAAATCAAATTTATTTATTTATTTTCAAAGATTAAGCAAGTTATATAGATGTATACAAGAGAGCCTGTAATGTTTCTCATTTTTTCATTTTTTCTATTTTTTAGAAATTATTTATTTTCTCGTCTCGTTT
Organism: Cornus kousa; assembly: GCA_025631255.1. NCBI lineage: Eukaryota > Viridiplantae > Streptophyta > Magnoliopsida > Cornales > Cornaceae > Cornus > Cornus kousa. The sequence goes on along the minus strand of JAOTQH010000008.1, from coordinate 2,751,547 downwards.
TGCATGTCATGCACCGATGAGCATGTCACAAAAGTTTTGAGGATAGTTTAGGACATTTCTTTGAATTTAGGACTTTTCGAGATGTATTTAGGGTTATTTTGACATTTTTCGAATTTTCGAGCTAAGAGGTCCCAAGTGGGTTCCGCACCCAAATTTTTTCGTATCCGGGATTACTTTTCCGAATCATTGCATTTCATATTTATTTATTTGGAGTGCATTTATATAGCTATGTGTTTAATTACATCATTGTAGCTTGTATTGTGTATATATTTGCATATGGGGGCAATTTTGTCATTTTGGGGGGTCCAAGTGGACCCCACCTTTGACTAGGGGTGCAACTTGGATTGGGTAACCCGAACCTAACCCGAGCCCAGCCCGATTTTTTACGGGCTTGGGCAATCAGTTTTACAATTAGGGTTGTGCTTGGGTTGAAAAATCTGAACTTGAATTTAATTAGGGTTGGACTTGGGTTGAAGTGCTAGTAACCTGAGCCAACCTGAACCCTAATTCTAATATTATTTTCATATATATATATATATATATTTATTTATTTATTTTTAAATATATTAAATATGTTATTTAAACTATAATTACTTTTTTTCTTTTCAACTTCTTTTGTTAAATCTTAACATATAAATTAATTTTTTAAAAATTTGATTGTAATTTATTAAAACTTTACAAAAAGTCTTTAAACTTTTTCTTAAGTAATTTAATCTCAAAATAATTTAAGATCATATTAAATTTTTGTTGTAAGGATTAACCATATGAGTAACCCGAATTAACCCAAACTTTTTATCCGGAATTTAATCCCGAGTTGCAAGCCCGAATTTAAAATTAGAAGGATATGTTGGACTTAGGTTGAGTAGTTAAGGTTGTGGATAGGGTTAGGGTTGGGCTTGGGTTTAGCATTTCATATGGTGGGTTGGGTTCAAGTTATATCTCAAGCTCACCCGAGTTGAAACCCTACCTTTGACCAAAGAGTTATATAGGGACTAAATGGCCAAAACTTTCATTTTTCTTCTTGCTTCAGCCGAAACCCTTACTCTCTCTCTCTTTAAACTTCTTTCTTTCTCTATATCTCATGCTTCAAGCCACAAATTCATCATCTTCCTCTAGGATTTGGAAAATGATTTACCCTTGAAGCGCTCGGTGGGCACCCTAAGGGCGCTCGAGGTGTGTCCTTGGCACACTGGAGCACGCGTCGAGCACTCGCAGCAGAGCATAAAGCACTAAGATAAGCCTAGGAATGGGTTTTTCACCCCTTTTTGTCCCCGCTCGTGATCCCGAACACCCGTTTGGTCATTTTTGACCTTAATGCCCCTGTCCCAACTCATAAGCATGAATAAAATACGAAAATAAGATTAATACATCAATTTATGGTTTTGAATCATAAACATTTAATTGAATTCATTTACATATTCCAAGTTACATTAAAATGATCCAAAAGGATACAAGTTATATGCTTGGACCCTTACGATTGCAACTACAACACTTTACAAGAACTACATAGATTATACATTGATTTCAAGAATATCGAATAATACTCCAGTCAACCCTAACTATGCTTGTGAGGGTCCATCATCAATCACGATTCGTTGTAACTTGAAAAATGTTCATGGAAGGGGTGAGCACGGAGGCTCAGTAAGAGATGCATAAGGCACCAACTTTGGACTCCTTTGAGCCACACATCACACATTGGGGTTAAGTGAAACCGAGATCATACTTTGGGGAATTTTATAGCATTTAAACCACAAATCAATATCATCAACAGCATAGATACAACTTTATGCACTACGAATGCAAATGCAATGCAATGCACACCCATTTCCAAACTTGGTCTCAAATTGACCCCAATTTTCACCTACGCTAATCGACTTCATCAAGGTGAGATTGATATTATCATTGGTTCCAAATCTGACAACTATTTGAGGCCTAGTATCAACATTACGTGTCCTACACCAGACTACGCTCCCTCTAGGTCAAGTTAGCACCGGGCTCGCTATACCCGGTCCACTTCTAAATCCCTTTTTCTGGCCCATCCTAAGATGGCTAACTTATCAATCTCTTTCAATTTCCTCACCATTCTAAAATGGCCCATTGTCCTTATTCAATTTAACCACCATGCTATGCATATGATTATTCTTATCATTTGAACTTCGATTTCACTTGTGTAACAACAATGTCATGAACATGGTATTTTCTAGAAACTAAGCACAAGCAGGGCATTTTCTATACTTTAACCACAAGCATGCTCAACATAGAGGTAATATCAACACAATTATGCTAACATTTAAAATTTAGCATATAATGACACATTTTTCATTACATATAAGCATGCTTAGAACACATCATCATGTCATTAACATTCAACTAGTAACATATTTATAATCATGCATTCAATATAGAATAATGAAGAATAAAGCAATATTACTCAATAAAAGGCAAAGTTTGAGGCATTAGAAATCCCTACCTCAAATATGGCAACCAAAAAAGCCCTAAGCCATTCCAAAATTTGAAATCCTCTAAGTGTGTGCAATAATGGTTTCAAAAGAAAACCATTGATGTGTAGATCAATTATCCCTTCTATGGTCTTAGCAAAACCTCATTATAAGTATATCAAATCTTGGATTAAAGTGCGCATGTACGTAGTTGTAGAGAGAGAAGATAAAATGCTAGAGAGAGATAGCCGAGATTGAGAGGAAGTGGAGATGGTTTGGCAAATAAAAAAAATGTGATGTGGTCATCATCTTGCCAAGTGTCAATATGTGAGTGAATACTAACTTTTGTAAAGTTACTCCTTTGCCCTCCCTCATTCATTGCAATGCCACTTATATCCCGAAAATATCTCCTCTAATGCATAGATACATATACATATATATGTATATGCGTGTGAAATGTCTATGATACCCCTCACTTGAAATGAGAAAACCGGGAGGAATTCCCGACCCGAAAATCGTCCCGACTTCCAAAAAATTCGAAAACTAATTCCATCACCTCTAATTGACTTAAAATAAATAAAATATACCTCTAAAACACTCGGCTCAAGAAAATGACCTAAACGGCCCTTGGGACCCGTGTGGCATATGTAACGACCTAGCTCCTCATGGATCCGGATCATTAAATGGGTCCTTACCCGACTCAAAATCATTCGAGGGTGAAACGGTCTTTTCACATTAAATTTAAATATCAAAGTCCGAAAAGGGCAAAATGGTAATTTACCACAATTCAATAAATTGAGACTTAAGGGTACAACGGTCATTAACTTGTATCACATAGTAAATAAAATAAGGTTCGGGGCAATATTGT
>JAOTQH010000008.1:2686095-2707171 GCA_025631255.1 Cornus kousa | reverse complement strand
AGTCTGTTGACTTTCGTATTTGATTTATTCAAAGTTTCTAACTTTGAATTATATTAAGAGCATACAACTACACCTTTTAATATTAAATACATACCCATTCTTGAATTTAAAGTCTTTAATATCCCATATCCAGATTGCATCACTGTTACACCTCCAATTTAGTTAGATACCTCGATCTATGCAATATTTAATTTAAGGTGTATCTTAACTACCCAATTATTATTTTTCAGTGATCCTATCCTAGATTGAAAGTGTGCAATTAAAGACAGTTATTAAGATGCCTTGCAATCTCAACTAATGATATACTTTGACTAGTATTTAGATTTCAAGTTTTCATCTAGAAAAGTTAGCTAGGCTTTTTTTTTTTTTTTAATTTTTTTTTTATCATAACTAGTATTATCTCAATCTCACTCTATTGAGAATATACTATGTTATCAGATGTAAAATCGTTCATATCAAATATACTAATTAGTATATCATTAATTAATTAATTTATTATTATTTTTTTAAGGCATACAATGACTTATGCATCACATTTATGTCATTGTCTCGGTAGTAGCTTTAATCCACACAAGGACTTATAAGTTTGCACACTTGACTTTTCAATTGGAACAAATAACCCAGCTCTTCATCTGGAAAAAGAACTTTTCTAGTTGTTCCATAATATTTTCCTTGTAGGAAATAACATGCACTATTATTATAATACTATAAATGATTTTTGGTTCTATCCTAAAACGTTTAGGACTCGGAACCCCCCATATTTATAAGTATTTCTCTTAAGATTAGATATCTCGTAGCAAATTTCATTTACGGATGATATCACCCCCACAACTTTGGGATAATCTTGAAATTGTATTTATTATGGTTTTCAAACTCTTGAAATACTATATACTAAATACTTTACCTCATCCACCTTTCCATATTCACTTCTCAACAAGCATGTATAACAATCTCTAGTACATATGTAATCACTTTATCTCTAGCTTGTTCTTATAACAAGTCACAGACGTTATTGTGAATTAATGCTAGAGATATTAATTACAATGGACCCTTAAATATTTGCTTTTACATCTCTTGTATTTATAAATTAAGTTATTCATGTTTAGGTTCATGTTAAGTTAGTAATCTTAACATGTCATAACCTTTCACGTGTTACACATGACATAACTCAACCATTTAAGCAAATAACTCACTTATTATTTAAGCTTTGGATACATCACCACATAGTGAACACTCACTTATCAGTTATCATTACTAGTTAAAAGTGAGTTTTTAAGCTCTCATTACTAGCTTAGATTAAACACACTCTTTTCATTGATCACTACTAGTTTATAATGAGCACCCATTTCTCTATTATTACAACTAGCTTGAAGTTAAGTTTGCCCAGTTATCAATTCTAGTAGCTCTTAACTTTATAACATACTTATCTAAGTAATTTACCTTGGTAGTAGAGTAATTTGTTTTGAAGAATATTTTTCAAAAACTATTACTTTACAAGTAGTATTATTCCCTCCTACATGAGCAGATATGATGTATACCTCAAATAGCTTATGGCTAAAATGGTTACTCATCACTCTCGTGTTTTTTACTACCAAGTTGAGAGCAAGAACCAACTAACATATTTTCATCTTCCTTTTACGTTCTGTGCACCTCATTAATCATTTTAACTTATAGCTAAGCTAACCAGTTTGCAGCTCAGTAACATATTAGCTTTAAGCAAAATTGTACATTATAGCTAACTAACTTGATTTAGCTTGTCTCAGTGTACTAGCATAGTATATCCATAACATTTTCCATTAAACTCTTTAGAGTTATCGAAAATCTTCTCTTATTCAGTCCATTTAAAGCTATACGTGTCTTAAACACTAGTATATATCTTTTTCCCTTGACTATCGGGAAAATTAACATAGTTAGACTAGTCAATTTTTGTCTGTTGTATTGAATACACAAACCAGTCATGAATTTATACAAAATTAATAATATCACACATTAAATAAACTATATTGTAAAATTGAATTACTATGCACATTAAGTAATTCAACTACATAGTTCAATGTTATAATCTCAATTAAAAGTAAGTACTTATATAAATAATATTGAACTCACATAAATAATATTATACCACATGATTAATTATATCACATAACTAATCTAAGAAATAATAATATTGAGGAGAAGACTTTGTTTTCTAAAAGCTTTGTGCTCATTCTCCAATAAACATGCTAGAAAATCAGGACCAAAAGATGTAGACGTTCTAGGCCACATGAAAATGATATGTATTAATGTTATAAGCATAACCTATCAAAGGTTTTATGCAACGATCTACTCTACCACATGGTATGATATTGTCTGCTTTGGGCCCAAGTCGCATAGTTTTGTTTTTGGGTTTTATCCCATAAGACCTCATACCAATGGAAGATAACTCCACCACATAAAAGTACTTCACATTTCCCTTATGTAGGTGGTATATGACTGTGCACCTGTAACTTGCTCAGTGTGGTAGCATGTCAGTGCCTCTTGCACTCGCCCATGGCACACCCACTCATAACGTCGCCACATTATAGGTCCCACTTTAACTTTTATAAGAGTAGGAATTGCAACTTTAGTTAGACACCCCCACACATTTAAATTAATAGGAAGGTTTTCGACCTTTCCATAATTCATATGGTGTCATATTAGTTTCTTTTGAAGTATTTTATTGATAACATAATTTGCGGAAAGCAAAACTTCCCCTTACAAATTATGAGTTAAACCAGAACTTGTCAACATAACATTCATCATTTCTTCGTGAATGATACCATATTCTGAACAAATATCAGCAAATCATGGTTCGTATTCATGAATTCTATCATTTCTTAACACCTTGATCTTTTTGTCAAGTTGATTCTCAACCTCATTTTTGTAATGTTTAAAAATTTCTAAGGCTTTATCTTTGTTTTGTAGAAAATATAGATAACAACAACTTGTGCAATCATTGATAAAAAGAATGAAATACCTTTTTCTATCTCTAGTTGGCACAAATTTAAGATAATATAATATACTACATAATATTATATTACAAAATTAAAATAATTCAACCAATATTGAATTATATCAATAATCTACATATATAACATGTTTCAATTTCACATAATATTGAACACATCAATATTTAGCATATTATCATATAATAATGTATATAACATTATTTTATTATGCCTCATCTATTAATATAATCTCTAGTTGCTTATATCTTAAATAGAATCATATATATAATAAAATCTATGCAAGGATTAAATTATCTTAAGATTGCTGAAAAAATATATGCTTCAAATGACATTTAAGATATAACTAACCTTATACTAATATGCCGTGAGATAATTAATAATATGCTAAAAAATAATTAATTAAATATGCAACTCGATATTTAATTAAATATGCAAATTAAAGCAATACAATAAATAATAAATAAAGAACCTGGACCGAGACTATTATTGAATACTATGTCCTTAAGACAATTTACGTCCCGCATGGTGCTGACGGACTCTGTGGCGCTTATTTCCTAGGATACAACGGTTTACATCCACCAGTAACAACACTACAAACTCGTGAATACGGCGAAACTTCTCTGTGTAATACTCTCTCTGACTCAAAAATGTATCTCTCCTACATAAAGAATGAATTGGGTTCAATCCAAACCGTTTGGCTCGGACCAATTGCAATATGACTCATTGCTATAGATGTTTGGTCTAATTGTTCGAACTATTTGACCATACGGCTTAAACCGACACCCACTTGGGTTAGGTTCATGTGAGAGATGGAGAGAGAATGGAAAAATGAACTAATTGAAATGGCAGTGAAAAGTGGGTATTTATAGAGTAACCGGTGCCTCTTGGTAATTAGACGTGTTCCTTTAATGGCATCCCACACATTTATTTTGGGTTACAATGGATCAGACATAAGTTTAGTTGCATCTCTTCCTCTCACAACCCTTTATTGCACCTTTTAAGTGCAATGCATCCCTTAACACTACAGTTGAATGTCGATTACATTTACAATTTTTGTCTTAACAAAATATCTGTTTAAAGGACAATTGAAGTTACCCATTAAAGGATACGTTATTTGTGTAGTTTATTATTGTTCATGTCAGTGCGTGTAAGTGACCTTGCACAGTTGACATTCACGTTACTATCTAACGTGATATACATAGACACGTTGCAAGCAAATTTCATTAATGTATTCCAACAGTTACAGACATAAATTTGAACAAGTTTTTCAATATTGATAAAAAATTAGAGATAAAACCTAATACTTACTAATTTCTAAATCTAGCTTCTAAGATTTTGTTTTTCATATTAAAAAAGTTCGTAAATATTCACGCGCACACATGAATGTTCACAATGAGATTTAAAAATGAAAATTCTATAATTGACAATATTGTTATGCCAATTAAAAAGATAGAGATGTATAGTGCTGCACTCACACACTCTTGATAAGTGAAGTACTAATGTTCGAGAATAAGTTATACACCAAGGTACTGTTTGATTACTCAATTGAACACTTAATTCTGGATAAATTAAGCGTTTATTCAATTAAGTAAGCTTGATATGACAATTTGAAGTAAGACTACTCAAAATAAAGTAAAATTTTAAATAATAGGATTATCACTTATGACTAAATGCTTAATACTAAAAATTCAAAAAAATATCAAAAAATTATATATTTTTTAATTGTCACTTAAAATTTTCATTATTTAAAATTTTACTCTTAAAATTTTAATTACTTAATTTCCAGTACTAAATTCCTGGATCAAATAAACACCACTACACGTGCACGAGGCCATTCTTGTGAAATTAAGATAAAGATGACAACACTAGCAACCCATAGAAGAACTTTCCTACGTATCCCCACCAAATTAATTGCCATGTTCAGCAGTTTCTGGTTTCCACATACGACTCCTGGACTACATATATATATATATATATATATATATATATATATATATATACACATTTCAATCTGCGGGTCCTCGTCAATAATCCACATTAAAATAATAATGGTGCAATCATGGTCGAATACATTGAAACCCTTTTTTTTACATTTATAGGTGTGGTTGTGTTGCGATGATAAAAAATCATACCTTAAGTACTCTTATTATATAATTTTATATTCGAATTCCTTGCTTCCCTAATTTCACTAATTATTAACTCTGCTTGTCACATATGATGCTAAATTTGAATCCATTTCTCTCCTAATTTCACTAATTACTAGCTCTTCTTGAGGGAAAAAAAAAAATCAGTTAATCAATTAATATATTGTTTTAAAAAAAAAATTTCAAATTAAAATATTTTTATGAAACTAAATAATACTACACACTCCGTCTCATATTAGTTGTAACTATATGAATTTGACTGTAACTATATTACTATTAATTACTTATGTAGTTTTGCATTCTTTAGGATAGTCTATGAATGTATTTATTCAATCATGTATATTTAATAACATAATTTGAATAACATTATTTAAAATAGAATAAAATTTTAGTTGATAGAAACATCATTTTTCACTTAAGCTCCGTTTGTTTCGAAGTAAAATATTTTTTTTGAAAAATATTTTTTTTTTTCAAATAAAATATTCTTTTATTTTTACTTTGTCAGTATTTGACAAAGGTTTACGTCGAGGTTGTGGTCAAATTCATAGGGTAGGACATGTAATATAACTAGCCGAAAATTTATGAATAAATTAGTTTTGTTAAATTTTAATATTTTTTTCTTCATAAATATTTTACGACAACCAAACACCAGAAAATAAAAAAATAAAAAAATATTTTTTAAAAAATATTTTACCTCCAAGCAAACAGAAAGCCAAACATTGTTGCCCAATAAATAAGTGTAGTCCTTCATGTATGTGAGCAACAATAACATTTACTTTCTTCGTTGTATGTGACTATGTGAGTAACAATAACATTACAAAAGTTTTTTTTTATGACAAAGTGTCTGATTTGTTAATTTATGACGAAGTGTATAAAGATGAGAGACAGCAGTCTCTGATTTGTTACAAGTGGTAACTATATAAGCCGAACTCATAAATCACACTATTTTTAGTATATGTTCACCTCCATTTTTGAAAAAAATTGACAATTTTTTTTTTTTTTTTTTAGGCTGATATAATTTCAAGATTGCTTTTAAAAAATGCTATAATATTGTCAGAAACAAAATAAAAGGCAATGATACATTCTCTAAATTCAAAGGATGCCGGACATACAAAATCCAACCAGGGTTTGCCATGTTGAGAAACTAGCTCATTATCTGTAGTGGTACAAGAGGGAATTTCTTATTTTTTATTTTTTATTTATTTTTTTGGTTCTATTTAGGTCTGTTTTCAGAAGAGCTATGCATTGACCTATGCCATGGCCATGAACGAGGTAGGTCATTAGGGATACCAGAGTTGGGGTTTGGGTTTTGTTGGCTTGAGGAGTTGAGAACAAAGCTTTGTTGAGCGAGCTATTTAACTGACGAAACTCAAGGAAGATGCCAGTTAGATGGCGAATAGAAGTGTCACTGAAAATGGAGATGAAAATTAGCAGGAGGTGAAGAAAAGGGATGGAGTTCGATGGAAGATGAAGATAGGATATATCCTCCTGTATATCATATGATCTTCGGTTTTGACACTGGCAGAATTTTCTGACAAGAATCAACATAATTTTTCAAACAACAAAGGTCACGAGTACTACTAGTAGCGTAGCAGATGTAAAATGGCCAAAACCAGTAACTAGGGTTTATACCATAACCAAAAGAGAGAGCAGAGCTACTGCATATGGAAGTTGCAAATCATTGTTACCTACCATCAAATCAAGCAAATGAGAATCTCTTGTCCTGATCACAGCACATTGTGCATTCAATAAACAATTTTATCAGCATTGATGTATTTGAGATGTAGACCACCATATTATTTCTAAATGGATAACAACCAACCACTCATTATTGCCAAACAACACAAGCATTTTACAGCCAGCTGCATTATCTGAACAAATGACTGCAAAACCACCCAGGAAGATTGAAAGAAAAGAAAACATAAAACATAATGAGGAAACCAGAGTCTGACTAAGAAAATTTAAACATGTCCTCTTTTATATTAGGATCACTCTATAAAATCAACACTAAACAACATTCTACCATCTGATTCAAACTATACATGCAACCGTAATGTAATAGTACTACATCCTTAAAACTCTATAAATTTTCGGAGCGATCAACGGGCCAGTGACTTAAAGGTATTAGCCTTTTATTTCCCAAAGAGAGGTCAGGGGTTCAAGTCTCCGTAAAGACGTGTGTGTGAGTACCAATTAGGAAAAATATATATATATATATATATATATATATATAAATTTTCGGAGCGGCTTCTGCTCTACTGCCAGGCCATTTCAAGATAGAGTACAACCATAGCCAATTCGAAAGAAAAGCAGCAGTAAAGACGACTAAGGAGTAACGGTCAAAAGGTTAAAAGGTTTGATGGTAGACTCAGGGGCCCTACTGCTATTGTTGAGAACGGTCACATTACCATCAGAGTCAACATCGATAATAACTGAATCATATTCTTTGATCTCTCCTGCAAGCATCTTCTCGGCCATGCTGTCCTCCAAGAGTCTCATTATGGCTCTTCTTAAGGGCCTTGCCCCATAACTTGGGTCGTATCCTTCCTCCACAACCCTATCTCTGAACCTCTCCGTTAACTGAAGCTCTATATCATTGGTTTTCAGCCTCTCAAAAACTTCCTTAAGCATTATATCCGCTATCTCCTTCACCTCCAGCTTCGTCAGCTGCCGGAACACAATCATATCATCCAATCTATTTAGGAACTCGGGTCTGAAGTATTGCTTCAGTTCCTCTGTCACCAGGCTCTTGATTCTGTTGTAACTGCTATCCTTCTCATCATAACCAAGATCAAAACCAATTTCGCGTCCTCCCTTCTCAATCACACTACTTCCAACATTCGATGTCATAATTAGAAGAGTATTCTTGAAGTCCACAGTTCTGCCTTTGCCATCCGTCAACCTTCCATCCTCGAGAATCTGAAGCATCATATTGAAGATGTCTGGGTGAGCCTTCTCAATCTCATCAAAGAGTACAACTGTGTAAGGACGTCGCCGAACAGCCTCAGTAAGCTGGCCACCTTCAGTGTAACCAATGTAGCCAGGAGGTGAACCGACGAGCTTGGAAACAGTGTGTCTCTCCATGAACTCGCTCATATCCAGCCGGATCATGGCTTCTTCAGAACCACAGTAGTAGGTAGCTAGTGCTTTTGCCAGTTCTGACTTCCCAACGCCAGTTGGACCAGAAAAGATGAAGCTAGCAATAGGTCGATTGGGATCCTTGAGTCCAACACGGGCACGACGGATAGCACGGCTGATGGCTTTGACAGCTTCATCCTGGCCAATGACACGCTTGTGTAGGGTCTCTTCCATCTTGAGGAGGCGGACAGATTCATCAGTTGACACTTTTTCGACAGGTATGCCAGTCCAAGAAGAAACAATTTGCTGAATGTCCACCTCTGTCACAACAGGACCTCCATCCCCTGCCTCAGTTTCTGCCTTGCTCATCTCTTTAACTTTGTTCACAATTGCCGTAATCTGTGCTCTAAAGTCCATTTCTCTATCACGCAACTCCCCAGCCTGCTCAAAAATTGTAGCACCATTGCTCACTAGTTAAGAATGGTAAAAAGAATTGGTAAAATTCGGCATCTAAAAGGCTTAGATGCAGTCATAAAAGTGTTTACTGAGAACTCTTATACTGTTTATTTTTCGACAATACTTGTCTACTCACCAGTGAGTAGGAAGTTAGTACTAACCACCGACGTCGTGCAAAAATGAATCATGACGGGTGTCCTTGTAATTTAAAATAAAATATAGCCTGTAACAAACTGATCCAAATTAAATCCCAAATTCACCCTTTCTACTCTTGCCAATACAATCTCTCTCCCACACTACTTCTTTAACACTTGAAAATTCTTCTCCATCACCGTGACCAACACCTCTATTTTTCTTAATCATCATAGATACCTATTGAAGCCCATCAGATTGATGGGCGTTTGATAGGCGGCTGCAAGTCAATTCACAACTAATATGACAGATTACAAGCAAAAAAAAAACTTCAATGGCCTCACCTTACACAGAAGAACATGTAGTACATATAGATCACTAGGATGGACATTGGGAAAAATAAATGCTCAAAAGTGAATACAGTCTTACACCTTCATCTCCCTTAATATTGAAATCCATTAACCTGCTCTACAGATGGACATATAAGCAAAGAATTCCAATACTAAACTATTTGGATCAGTCCCTTTTTTGGTAGCGCGAAACAGAGATACCAGAAAATAGGATCAGTTCCTTTTTTTATCTTGAGAGAGAGATTGCTTATCGGCTAGAGTAACAACAGTAGGAGAGAAAGGGAAGAAAATTAGGGATTTAATTTGGATCCGGTTTGATATTGGGTTTAACCCGACACCTTTCAAATCTTTTATTTTTTAGTTATTTATATTACAAGGACACTTGCCATCTTATTTTTATGCCACATCAGTGGTTAGTACTAACTTCCTACTGACCAATGAGTAGGCAAGTATTGTCCGTTTGTTATTGGGTATATGTTATATTTAATATTACAAGGACACCTATCATCTCATTTTTGCGCCACGTCGGTGGTTAGTACTAACTTCCTACTCACCGGTGAGTAGGCAAGTATTGTCCTTTACTTTTACTGAAAACTCTAGCTTCTACACAACTCTATTTTGATTTAGATATTGACTATAACTGCATCATTTATTCGGTTCATCCTCGTTCACTGAATAATTTGGTAGTACAAGGTAGACTGACTTATAAAATGTAACCAAAAAAAATGTAACACAATATGACGATTACCTTTTCAAAGTCCTGGCTCCGAACAGCTTCATTCTTCTCTATGGTGATCTGCCTGAGCTCTTTCTCAAGCTCTCTGGCTTCTTCCGGGAGCTGGAAAGAAAGAGAATGCAGCCTAGCTAGTTAAAAGAGCAACAAAAAAGAAAAAGAAAAGGACAGTAGCAACACTAGAGTATGTGCTTACCCGTGCATGACGAAGTCGGACCCTAGAACCAGCTTCATCAATCAAGTCAATTGCTTTATCAGGCAGGAACCGGTCACTGGATAGAAAAATCCCATCAAATGCAAAACTAGATATAAGTAGGGTAAGAAAAATAAGAACACCTTATGTAGATACAAGTATACAATGAAAAAAATACTGCACAAATTGGAACCCCACAATTAATCATGTATCTACAGTTGATTTTTTCGAGGAGAGGGTGGTATAGAGAATCTCTCATTTGTGTGCTTGTGCAGTGTTAGTTTTTAACTCTGCTCAATCCCCGAAACCAAGTTGTTATCTCATATTGTAGTGCCTTTTTAAATTGATAAGGGTATCAAGCAAATCCCAAATGATGGTCCACTAGATTCTAAGGAGGCTTCTTGTTTTCCTTCCTTGCCTATTTCCCAGTCTTCCCAAACTCAAACAAGAAGACAAAAGTATAATGAGAAATAGTGCGCTAGAATCTCATAGTCTTAGGTAAAGTTTCCCTTTAACACCAGTTAAAAATGTAAAACTAGTTGATTTGTCTTCAATATTTACTAAAATTCTGTTAGTTTTGAGTGTACAATTCCACTAGTTTAAAATGTAAAACTACTGGATTATCTTCTGTATTTATTAAATTCCTGTTAGTATCAAGTGCATATTTCCTTTAGTTTGTATGTTAAAATGTTAAAATCATGATGTGTCATCTGTATTACTTAAAGCCAGTGGGTTGTAATTGAGGCTTAGAAAAGTATTTAATTAAAACTAGAGTTGAGAGCATGAGAAGGTATCCAAGTTCAACTAATATTAGTATCAAATCAGGTGAAGTTGATTCACAAAATTTTGGGGTATGCCTATCCGAGACTTTTCCGGACTGCGATCGCCAGGCAGGTCTTGATCATTGACTGTGATTGACTTGATGGGGAAAGGACTACTTTGGAATTGCAGTTTGCGCAGCACTTTCAAGATTGGGAGATGGAGGATATCTCCAAGTTTCTGATGTTGATTTACTAAAGAGGATGGAGGGAGTGGGGATCCACAAGGGGTTCTGGGTGGCCTCCTCTCAGGGGAGATTCGAGGTGCATTCCTTCTATAGGAGGTTGTTGAATGTTCGGGGCATTCCTTCTATAGGAGGTTGTTGAATGTTCAGTTTGGCAGACCAAGGCTCCCCTTAAGATGGCTTTTTTTGTTTGGACAACAGCTCTGGGGTGGATATTGAAGATTGACAACCTGCGGAAGAGCAGACAAATTGTTGTGAACTGGTGTTGCATGTGCAAGAGGGATGAAGATTAGGTGAACCAACTACTTCTGCATTTTCTAGTGGCTCGGGAAAGTTGGGCCATGGTCTTGGGTTTGTTCCGGGTTCACTAGGTCATGCCTCTTTCTATGATGAGCTTGCTCGAGGCTTGGAGAGGTTGTATAGCGGGGGCTCAGGCCCGAGATGGCCTGGAGGGTGACACCTTTGTGTTTATGGTGGATTTTGTGGAGGAAGATAAAGAGGAGGTCTTTGGGGGGAGAGGAGACTCCTATTGGGGTGCTTAAGTTCTCTATTCAAACTCTTTATTTTTTTGGCTTCAGGGAAGATTCGGAAGAAAATGTAAATCGACAAGGGAGATGGTGGATTTTGCGGATAATTTGAAAGTTTAGGGGCCTATTTGGCCCTCGTGTAGTTCTTTTTGGGATGCTCTCCCCGGTTGACCATGTTTTTATAATACTTTACTTATCAAAAAGAGTAAATCCATCACTAGTAAATCTAAACTTCAGTAAAATCATACTTATATGTATTATGAAGAACTGTAATTATCAAGAAAAAGTATAACATTTCATTTTCTAATTAGCAAGTGCTTGCAATGATAGATCCCATATATCCGGCATCAGTTAATCCAGGATGCAGAATTAACCAGGAACAGAGAGAAGGGGGAAAAATTAACCAGAAAGAGAAATATCAAGGGCACCTTAAATACTTAGAAGTATAAACTCCAGAGATGGCATTTATCATGTGCTTATTAAGAGTGCTAGCTCCAATGGTGCACTATTTTCTTACAAGGAGCATTACTTCCAACCATTTTCTTTCTTAAATTGATTACATCAATACTTCAATTATTCTCCAGCAAAGTTATACTCCCATGATTCAATTTTCTCCACTTATGACTTGGTCTTTTTCCATTAGAAAGAAAGAAAGAGATTTTGATGCAATGAGCTCAAATAGGCCATACTTACTAGGTTTGCTTATAGTTGATTAATTTTTATAAGGGAAATATCAATTTCTTGAACCTACCTAACATTGTCAGTAACGTTGCACCGACACACAAAATACAGGTGCCAACATCAAAACCAGTAATCACAGGAATCACATACCTGATGTACTGGTACGACAATTTTGCAGCAGAAACTACAGCTTCATCTGTATATCGAAGCTTGTGGTGGATCTCATATCGTTCTCGCAGCCGTTTCAGAATCTGTATAGTTTCATCAACAGTGGGTTCTGGCACTTTAACCGGCTGGAAGCGCCTCTCTAAAGCCGGGTCTTTCTCAATGTACTTTCTGTATTCATCAAGTGTTGTGGCACCAATACACTGCATCAATGAGACGAAAGATAAAAGTAAGTAGTTTTCATAAATTAATATAGTAATAAGCATCAACACAGCTTGTGCCGAAAAAAAAAAAAAAATGCACTAGCATAAAATGTATGACTACTGATAAAAAACTTGGTATGGGGCACGTACGATTAAAACTGATAGTTTAAGTAAGCATTAAAATACATCCATAATCAATAACTCAATTTTTTTATTAGCCACACATAAAATCATTTCAATTATATAATTAAACTGTAACACCTAGAATTAACCATCGTATCCTCCACTTACACTTACGTGCATCTCCCATGATTTGAAAATTTATCTCCAAACTTTGGACACATGATAAACTCTTCTCATACTCCGGGACACATGCGATGGATGCTGGGATGGGAGACTTTATTAATATATTAAGAACACAATAAAACTAAAAAGAAGAATAATTAGTGTTTATTTCAAATTATTGATTTGGACCCAATTTTTTCTTTGGGAAAAACCTAAACACTACTACAAAACAGAAAAGTGAAGTATAATGTCTGTAACATGTCAAATTCCTATTCACGGAACATAACCAGAACTAAAATAAAAAATAAAACAAAGGTGAAGAAGAAGCTAATTGGTTCTAACTTACTTGAAGTTCACCTCTTGCAAGAGCTGGTTTCAAAATGTTTGCAGCATCAATTGCCCCCTCTGCTGCACCTGCTCCAATTAGTGTGTGCACCTCATCAATGAATAGTATTATCTCATCACTTTGCTTTATTTCCTCCATCAGCTTCTTTATTCTTTCCTCGAACTCTCCACGATATTTTGTGCCAGCAACGAGACGACCCATATCCAGAGTTATAACCTGAATAGCACACAAGTAACCTCCACTTCTTTAAAAATAAACAAATAAAAAAACAGCAATACCATTCCATAAAACTGATGAGAAACATTGAGATGCATGAAATTTTCAAATTTGTTCACACTATAAAGTTGTTATTTTATTTTAAAGCAAAATTTATCTAGACAAGAGTCACAAGACCATCAGGAAGTGCAACATTACCGGCATAACTCATAGTCCTAGTGCAATAAAGTGGATTCTACAATTTGAAATGAAAAACATGTCACCCAAATTCTTGATGCGGTAATTAAGAAATGGATGGTTTGAGCTTCCAGCACCAATTGAGCCATATGGGACACAGTGGGGATAGATGCCCCAACTCATTGTGAGTCTGTGACACTCGTATATGATTAAAGACTCCTTTGAGTAAATGAACAATTTTGTAAGTGTGGTACACTCATATAGCATCTTACATAGGTCTGAATAAAAACTCCAGCGAGAAGCAAGGCCAGTGTTTATTTCTCACGTATGATGGCTCAGGTGGGAATGCGCCAATGGGGTCACAGTTGCACTACCTAGCAGCCCCATGTGGAGCAAGTCCACTATAATAAATCAGATCTTCATAGAAAATAAAGGAACGCAAATAAGACTGCTTTCTATCTAAGATCAATAATGCACCTGCAGATAAACGAAACAATCAAGTTTCAGCGAATTCAAATAACCATTGTTAGAGTTAGAGACTGTTTGGTGTGTTACTTATTTACTTTGGGGCATTATTGTAATTTGCTTATCTCAATGTATATAGGAGAGGAGGTGTAATTTGCTTATCTCTCGAAAAATGAAATAACCATTTGTTTGAGTGGATTTTTCAATGTTTTTAGAGAATTTCTGGTTTTTGGCCCTTTTGGTTTCGATCTGATTTTTGAAGGGTTTTCAACTGTCTTTGTTGGTCAAGATCCATTCAATATGATGCGCTTTGACTAGGAAATACCTTGATTGCTGCTTGTTGGCTGATTTGTTGCATTTGGATCGATTTGTTTGGCCCTAAGGGTTTCGGCTGAGGCTTTCTCTGTGCAAATTCTGTTTCTGCGATTTTTTTTCCCTGGAATTTTTTGTATGTACAACTGTCTTTGGTTGCTTGGGATTACAGAATTTGCACTTATCTTGCTTCCAGATTGATCTGAATTTGCCAACCAACTTCTGCTTCATTTTTTAATCTGTCCTTCGCCACGAACTTTGCCCATGGCTGACAATAAACCACAACCGCCACTCAAAAATGATATGTAGATTACTTCAACGAAGCTAGACGGTGTTAATTATCTTGCTTCGGCCCATGCCGTACAGTCTTTTCTGCATGGGCGTAGAAAATTGAAATACTTAAGTGATGACCACCCTACAACACTAAGTCTTAAGAAATACGAGGATTGGATGTGTGAGGATGCTATTGTTATGTGATGGCTATGACAGAGTATAGAACCCTGTTTTGCTAATACAGTTGCATTTTGTGAGTCCTATAAGAAGATTCGCTCTTGGTACTGAAGACGTAGTGTGACATGGAACAATAGACAACAAAAGAGAATATATGGGAATCCCTTGCATAATGCATAGTCATTCTCAGCATGCTTTTCAGGTCTATGAGTTGTATGAGCAGATTTTCAGCACTAAGCAGTCCGAAAAACCATTGTCTAAGTATTTAAATATTCTTAGAAAATTGTGGAATCAGTTTTAAAGTTCATCACTAAGCTATTACAGGGAATCAACTGTAATACACTGCAGGGAACTATTGTGAACAATAAGTTCAGGAATGATTGAGTTGCACACTAATGTGAGTGCCTCCATCACCACCAATAACCACCAAGGAATAATGTAGAGGCCGGAAACTTCATCAAAAAGCTTCAAGAATGGTTGGGCATCGTTGGAATCCTCCATGGAAGGCCAGAAAACCTACAAGAACAGCTACTCGCACATGGTGTGCACGACGGAACCATATCTCTTTCTCAAAATGTCCAATTGTTGAGACAATTCGTCTAAGCTAATGGACTGTGTAACCGCCAAGAACACCTACATGTGGGAGCTCTAAACTAGCAACTCATAGACGCAGTATAGAGACATCAACCCTCAAAGAAAATATATATAGTGTCTCGTTATACCCAAGACTTGGAGCAACAAAAGCGTAACTGAGAGGAGTTTATGATTGTTTCATTGCTATCGGGTTTAGACTATGATGTTCGTGACTTTAAAGATCATATTCTTGCTAGTGAGAAGTTACCTACCACTGCCATTGCATATTCTTGATTATTGAGGTCCTCATTGGGACAAAGCTCCACTACAACTCCTATAGAGTCTTCTACCCTAGTTTTTTACCAATGGTGGTCGTTCAATTGGACACAGATATAGGAAATGTGATAAATGTGGTTGTAAGAATCATACTGAACCTTATTGTTAGCCAAAATATGGCAAGCCAGATTATATTCATCAAGCTACAATGGTACTTCACAGTCACAACCCCGTACTGGTTTTGGACATGTAGATTATGATTCTGATATTCGTGATGCACTCACCACTCAACTTAGCGAGCTTATTTAAATGTTGCAAACTACTCTTCCATCCACTTCCACTGCTACCTTAGCCAATTCATTCAATTTTGCATGTGTGGCCTAGTTATCTCCGTCTTGGGTACTCTGGAGCGAGTCTATTTTCTAATTTAAAATTTATTAACCACTACATTGTTTTGATGGCTCTTCTCGTCCTGTCCTTAGGAAATGTGTTACTCACTCTACCAAATCATTATCATTATCTTCTAGTCTCTATGTTCCTAATTTTCCTTTTAATTTGCTTCTTGTAATTCAATTGACTAACGACTCTAACGCATTACACTTTCCATAACCTTTTTGCCCATATCATGTCTTTTTCACGACCTCAGAACGAAGAAGATGATTGGCCCGGGCATGAGAAGGGCGGGCTTTATTATCTGGATAACCTCCATTTGCTATGTCATCAGCCTTGAATGCTAGAGTCTTGCCTCTTTAGTGATATTTTTTATTAGGTCATCCATCCTAGGCCAAGTTGAGATTAGCTATTTCTACCTTGAGTTATGTGTCTGTTTTAGAATGTGGAGCTTTTCAGTTGGGAAGCATCACCAAAGTTCTTTTCCTAGTCGTTCGTCAAACTGAGTCATTTAAAGTAAACCACAAGAACATCTAGGGTCCTTCTAAAACCACCAATTTAAATGGATTTCATTGTTTTGCTATATTTGTTGAAATGTCGTCAAACTTAGGCTACATGCCTCAGCTTGAAATGCATCCAAAAGACTTATAACTTGAAATGTGTCTAAAAACGAGATAAAGGTATGTGGAAACTCTTCCACAATTAAAAGCATATTAAGTTACATAAAAGTATAACAAATAATACTAAGGCACTCAAATAATAATCAAAATGAAATACGGTAAATAAAAGAAAGAGATAGAGAGAGATTCCATATCTTAGAAGTAGGCAACCCTTCTTTGCTATCACATTTGAGTTTTTCTTCTTCCGTTATCTCATAGAGGATTGAAGTGTCCGATTAGGGTACGTGTGTCGGGCACATATCCACACTCATAACCATGTCTTGTCGACACGGGTAAGTTATAGGGGTTAAGAGAGTTGTCTAGAAACCCGTGTAACACAGTTTATAACTTTATACTAGCAAAGCAGTTTATGCCGTAGTTGTGTTTTTAACATCACCATAATATTACACTCACCTTCTTCCCCTCAATTGTTTCTGGAACATTACCATCTGCAATTCGTTGAGCAAGGCCTTCCGCAATGGCAGTTTTTCCAACACCAGGCTCTCCAATAAGGCAGGGGTTATTTTTATTCCGCCGACCCAAAATTTGAATCACGCGTTCAATTTGCTGTTGCCTTCCAACAACAGGATCCAGTTTACCCTAAAAATGCAAAAGAACCAGCTTAAGAAACCAGTCTTCGCAAAATTATTCATACGTGAGAACAGTGAACTTTATTTGCAAAATACCTCCTCTGCCAGCTTTGTCAAGTTAGTGCCATACTCTTCCAGTGTCGGTATTTTATTGCCAGAGGATCCGCCTCCTACAACAACACCAACAGTGTTGTCTGCATTCTCTCCAACCATTCGAATAACCTACTTGCCCCAATGAGGATTCTATGTTAGCTAATTACAATTTGGAGTAAAAATCAAGGGAATTCCAAAAGAAAAGTAATTGGATTGGCACAACTTATAAGATTGTACAGCTTGCCTGTGTGTGAATGGCAGTTGGATCAGCACCCAAGTTCTCAAGGACACGGGCTGCCACACAGTCACCCTCACGAAGCAATCCCAGCAGCAAATGCTCTGTTCCAATATAAGTATGACCTGAAACATTAAGCAATAAGGTTAACTAATTATCTTCCAGAATCAATTAAACACTAGTTCCAGAATCATTCCAAACATAATTATGTAGGTGTGGTTGTTCAGGACATAACATTTATAAACCAAGGTAACTGTATTACAGACTTTTCCACAAATGAGAAGGCAGAACAGAATTTTCTTTGCCTACTATAAGTAACAGGAACAGCAGTCACAAACATAACTGGAGCAAAGGCTTTCTCGATATCTTCAAAAGTACAAGTTTTTTTAAAGCTAGCCCACTGGAGAAAAAGACGAATTTACCAAGCTGTCGGACCTCCTCTAGCGTGAGTTCAAGAACACGCTTTGCACAAGGAGTAAATGGAAGCTCCCCAACATCAAATTTACTTCCCCTTCCAATGATCTTCTCCACTTCCACACGTGCACCTTTCAAATTGATTCCCATGGATTTGAGAACCTTAGCAGCAATGCCAGTGCCCTCAGCAATAAGTCCCAACAAAATCTGCTCTGTGCCAACAAAATCTTGACCAAGTCTTCTTGCCTCATCTTGTCCAAGCATAAGAACTTTTATTGCTTTATCAGTGAATCGCTCAAACATTGCTTTCGGTGCAATTCGACTAGCCCTTCCTCGCCGTATTGTATTTACAGCTGCCACCTTGGAATGGAAATCCTGGCCAGATTGTAGCATAGTATCTAAAGCATTGGATCCTCGCAATCCCGAGAAACTCCTCATCCTCAGTGCAGGTGTTTGTAAGCTAAGCATCATTTTAACACTCCTTTTTGGTTTTCCAGGTAGCCGAACACAAGTAGGTGGGAAAAGACTTGTCGTTTTTGGTTTTCCATAACCCTTTAATTGACTATTCCTTTCACCAGCCAATACAGAAAAAATATTAGACTGAACCAAAGCCCTAGCCATGACTGCCGCTCAGTGATCTGCATTCAGTGATGAAATAAATTAAACAGCAACTCAATGGCATGAAATTGTGAAAAACAGGTCCGAGCATGAAACTTTCAAGACCCAAAAGCCAAGCGTCCAACTTGCATGCATCAGTACAATTATACACAATACGATTGTAGTAATAGTGCAAAAGTAGAAAAAGAAAGTTGCATGATCAACACCCAATTATTAATCTCCTATCCAGAAAAATGAAGAGCTTACAAATACACTATGTACCAAAGCAAAGAGAAATAAGCACAAGGGTCAAGAAAGAGCAATAATGAAACAAAGAATATTTTGCATTAACAACACAATTAGTTCATCAGGCCATTAACTAAGCTGGATCTCCCACATACGTTGATATGAATTCTTTTTATTGCCAATCTAACCTTCCAATTCTCATATTAAAATTCAATTCAGGGTGTGAATTCGCAGCAAAGGACTTCAAGAAAGTCACATAATCAATAAATTCCGGACAAACAAGCTTTCGATAAAAATATCATTTTTCACATATATGGGACATGGCGAATGGCTTCAATATTATATAAACTTGACTGACATATGAGCCTACAAATCAAAGGTAAAGCTAGTAAAATCAAGTGCTATCAAAGGCCCAAGGCACATTAAGTTGATAGAGGTCCTTTAAAGTCTACACGCAAGGCACAAGGCAAGACGCGTGCCTAAGTGAACAAGGCGCAAAATTGAAAAATTAAATTACTATTAAATCATTCATATTCCGTGTTAAAGGCAAAAGATCATACAACAGGCACAAGTGTTGCACCTGTATGAGCCTGGAGCCTAGAAGCCTCTTTGACAATATTGGTACAATCGATCAGAAGAGGGCAGAAAATAATTAACCAAATATAAACAATGGCAATAAAAATAATACTCGTCGGGTTTCCACGTGAGATAATAAAAATATATATAAAACAGGGAAATAAAGATAAAGTTTAAGATGTAAAATTAGGGCAAAAATTTCAATACCCAGGGAGAAATTGAGTGAATGTATATAGTATCAACTAGAGTGGAGTGAATGAATTGCAAGAAAAAAAGATGCACACTCACCCCTATTTTCCCTTCAATTGCACAAATATTCACAGCCATTCAGCTAGATTAGATAACAAGATCTTGGCACGGTCTATATGACCCAGTTTGCAAATATATATATGACCCAGTTGCATTCTTTCACCAGGAATCACATACCAAAACCATGGGTGCTGGGTTTTTATTTTTATTTTAAAATATAACATGATGGGTTCATGGGTTTTGTGAAGAGAGTCACAATCTTCACACTGGTGTAATTAAATATATACAAATACTGGAAAAAGTAATGCTGAGCATGCATGTTGTGCATACGAATGAAGACTTGCAATCTTTGAATTTGGTTTTGCACAGAAACCACATAAGTTTTTGTATGTAATGCAAATAACGAGGTAACCCGTAATAGACAATTCAAATCAAAGAAATATCAATCTTTTGAATCAAACAAATGCATTAAATATAATTAAATATTAACCTTTGAATGTAAATCTACAACTATCATGCTTATGTGCGTGTATATATGTATCAATATATCATGAAACCACCATATATATATCTCTCATATACTTGTACGACCCAAAGAGCGTTCCAGAAGATATAAAAATCAGTGAAAGTCCAGTAAAAACACCACTGGGAAGAGAACTCCGGCACTAAATGATGCAACTGATTCAAGTATACGGTCAACATAGAATACTGAAAAATTTAACGATCAACTGATTCAAGTATACGGTCACCATAGCTCTTGTGTATTTGCATTCAACGATCAACATAGAATACTGAAAAATTTTAGTCCATTGTACCTGATTGACAGTAAAATCTTTGGCCACCTTGAGAATTTTGCAGGAGACCCAAGGTTTGGGAGTTGTCCTACCAAGGGTTTTTATACAGGGGTAAATTCATAAAACCCCCTCTTACTTATTAAAACTATCTATTAACCCCCTTAAGTATTAAAAAAATTCCTGATATAACATAAACTATCACATTGCCCCCATTCGGTCACTGAACCGTTAAATTCTTACAAAATGACAAGAATACCCTTTAATAATATATTAATATTTATTTAAATATAATTATTATAATTATAATTATATAATTAATATATAATTACTATAATATACATAATTATAATTATATATAATTATGGTAATTATTACCATAATTATATAGTAATTAATAATTACCGTAATTATAATTATTATAGTAATTATAATTACCATAATTACTATATATAATTACTATAAATACAATTACTATATATAA
>JAOTQH010000008.1:2646833-2656858 GCA_025631255.1 Cornus kousa | reverse complement strand
AGACTGACAGACGTTCCACATCTGGCTTCTGTACTTTCTATGGAGACCATCTTATATCTTGGAAAAGTAAGAAACAATCTGTAGTTTCGAGATCTTCAGCAGAGGCTGAGTATCGTGCCATGGCTCAGGGTACTTGTGAGATTCCCTGGCTTCGATCTTTCTTGGAGGAGCTAGGGCTAGGTGAAAAACAGTCCTCAGACTTGTTTTGTGATAAATAGTCAGCCATCACGCTTGCTTCAGATTCTATTCTTCACAAGAGGACTAAACATATAGTTGTGGACATTCATTTTATCAGAGCGAAGGTTCATTCGGGAATTATCAAGTTGTGCTTTGTTCATTCCTCTAATCAGTCGGCCGATGTGTTCACCAAATTTGTTGGTCCATCTTTGCTTCATTCCTCGATTACCAAGCTGGGCTTGATTAATATCTTCACTCCAGCTTGAGGGGAAGTGTTGAAATTTCTTTATTATTATTATTTTTATTAGTTGTTTTTAGCCTTTTATTAGGTGTTTTTTGCAAGATCCCTATAATCATGGGATCACATAGATAAGACCCACGTAATTATGGGATCCCGTAGATAAGATCCCCATAATCAAGGGATCACGTAGATTTTGGCATATTTTCTATTTTTCTTTGATTTGGTTTCCCTTTTTTGTACCCTATTCTTGTATATAAATATAGATCTTGGCTCTCAGTATGAGTAAGCCAAAACCCAAAACTTCTTCTTTTGATCTGTATTGGGAGTATCTTTAGGGATTGGATTTGATCCGATCTAAATTTGATTTTATTTGATATTATTTTCATCATGTGCCTATAAGAGGCATAAGACCAGTGATTTGATTTACTTTCCACTTATATAATATTCAGTCTCTAATGTAAATTAGGAGCATGGCTAATGAGAATTTGGCTTACAAGAGCCTTTTACTTTCAACTGTTTTCACAAGAAATTACTAGCTTTTACATGTGAAAAGATCTCATAAATTATTACCATAAAACCAAAATCTGAATCTACTCATTAAAATTTTCAATATAAGCCCAATGGTCTAACCTCTCCATCCTCAAAGAGGAGGGGAGGGGTTCGAGCCCAGGTGTGGGCAAAAAGCGTGTGCGTGGGGTGTGAGTGTGTCTCTTGCCAATGTAAAAAAAGAAGATGATTTGACCATTATAAATAAGAACAATTATGAATTGAGGAACAAGAACTAAATAGTTCTAACTATAATAAAAACATACGGGGTAATAATTTCCTGCAACAGGTTGGTTCACTTCAAGGTCCCAGTCAGCTCTATAATCTCGAATCTGTCAAATAAAATATTTTCTTTTAGTCACCACAAATTCGTTAATCCCTCCATGTTTATAGTAACATGCAGACATTGTATGAACTATTTAAGAATATGCTGGCAGTGTCAACTAATTAGTGAGGAATATCAAATTAGCAGTAAATGATAAAATAACTTCAAGATGTGGTTCTGCAACATACCCGCTCAATGAAATCACGTCCATTAGAATCCGTGTAAAATGTCTTATTGCTTTTCATGGATGTTGTAATCTGGGTTACAACCTCTTTCCCAATTCCATCATCAATAGGTATGGGACCAACCTACAATTCAGAATATTGTTGCTGAAAAGAGCTCCAAAATGAAACTACAATCTCTTTTCTGTACATTTTTTTTCACGGCCACTGAGAACTTATGCAAACACATAAATAAAATTCAATGAAGATTAACTTACAATAAATTCAACTTCAGCATGCTCTTTTCCCTTGTACACTCTTGTGATCTGCTCATGCATGTAGAGTTATGTTAGTGAAAATGTCAAGAACGGAATTTCTAGGAGATCACAGTCCCAACATATCATATTCTTCCAGATCTCTATAATTTCCAGAGATTATAAATCTTCATATGATCCTGCTCATTTACTCAATGGCATCTATACTGTCCAAGACCCACTGCATTAAGTTTTATCCAAATAGAATTCGCATGGACAAAGAGAGAGGGAAAGAGATTTATAAAACATATTTCTTGAGCCAAAGCACACAAGTTGTTTATCCACAAGGTTTATATACGCCTAGGATTTCGGGCGATTTAGGGTTTCAGCATTGCCGACTTCGGGTCACCTGAACTAGGATATCAGCGAAGGCTAGGGCTTCAGTTTATGTTCATGGAGGACCAAACATCCTCCCATCAGCCCGTGGGAGCAGGGGGGTCCCATGAAACTTCCCCTCCTCAAACCACTTGGGAGTAGCCCCTTAAATGACTCACTGTACTCTGTAGACATTCGCGAATCTGGTGCATGTGGATGAAGGCAAGTCTGAAGAGATTGTCCATATCACTGAGGAAGATGCTGTGTAGGAAGTCGAATACTGGCAGTTTTCAATTGTTGGTTACTGGTTAGGGAAGAGAACATACTTCCCATTCTTTTGAGACTAACGCATCTGGAAGAGAATGTTGTGGAGTATAAGATCATTATGTTGCAAAAGGGAATCTTCATGGTGTTGTTTGATAATCAATCTGAAGTTGACAAGATTTTGAAATGTGTGCAACTGTATCAAGGTCATCCTATGATTCTCAAGCGGTGGAATAAGAATGTGAATTTGAAAAGGGATGTTCCAGGATCAGTTCCAATATGTTCAACCTTTTGATTTGCCCATTCATTGTCAAAGCCCCTCTGTGATATCTAAGGTCTGTTTGAAATTTGTGAAGCCAATATTCTTGGATGATATATCAGTCGCAAGGATAAGGGAACATTCGTCAAAGCCATGGTTGAAGTAGATGTGCATGAAGAACTTCCAGAATCCATTCTAATCAGTGTGCATGGTAATGTGTGTGTTGTTTGTATTGAATATGATTGGAAACCCCAATTGTACAAGGCATCCCATGGGATTGATCATGCAGAAAAGAACTGCCCTAAAAAGGTTGTTCAGAAGGACAAGACAGTAGGTGAGTGGGTGGTTAAGAGGATAGGAAATTTGTAGTGGAGGAAAGTGTTGAAGAGGGAGAGGTTCCTGTCATGGAGGTTGGAAGTGAGGGAAAGGTGTTGTCAGGGGCATATTTGTTATTACTTATATAATGTTGGGGCTTATGTGTAATATCTGAAACTTGTTATTATAAATAGAATGTGGTGAAAGGATGAAAGTATTCTTTCATCCTTTCTCTCTTTCCCCATATCTCTCTCTCTTTTTCTCTCATTTGCTTTCTTCTCTTTTTCTTCTTCTTCTTTATCACTTACTCTTGATTTGATTATATCTTAAAGTCAATATGGTATCAGAGCATGGTTTGTAAAGCTCTAGGTGTGTAGTAGAAACCCTAGGGCAAGTTTGTATAAACTCTAGTGGGTGTGAAGGGTGTTTTGAAGAGATTCCATGATGGGATTTGTTTGCAAGGAAGTAGTGTTAATCACATCCACACGTGACCTGTTTTTTATCTATTGCAGTCTCAATCGGTGTTTCTTTGTGTCCGCGGGTTTCTGCAACGACGACTTTTTCTTCGTCATTCGCGATTCTGGTATGGTCTACTTTATTGCTTTCTAGGGTTTGTGTGGTGTCTTTGGTCGCTTTTTATGCATCTTAGAAGACGGTAATCTTTTTAGTTGAATTTTGTGTGTTAGAGAGGTGGTTCTCTACGTATTTTGTTGTTGTTTTTGTTTCTGAGGATTTGTATACCCAGAAACTGTTTGATAAAATGTCTGGCTTAGATGTGACTTCAAAAGAAGCTGGGTCTTCTCCTAGTATGACTGCAGTATTGGGAAGTAGTAGTGATCACCATCCAGGCCTTTGTATTATGACTGTTAGGCTGGGTGAGACGAATTATATGGAGTGGGCTCAATTTGCTCGTATGCATATCATTGGTCGTAGGATGATCGAACATATCGAATGGACTGTTGCGTATCCCTCCAAGAGCGATCCTGAATTCAAAGAGTGGAATGCAAATAATGCACTAGTTATGACGTGGTTGTTGTAGTCAATGCAGCCACAGATCAGCAAAGGGTTTCTGTTTGTGAAAACAGCTAAAGAGCTATGGACGAATGTGGAAGAGACGTATTCCTCGGTTGGTAATTTTGCAAAACTGTATGAATTCCAACAACAGATTTCAAGATTCAAGCAGGATAACCAAACTTTTGCTACATATTACCACATTCTACGTGGTAAATGGGAAGAGTTAGATCACTACCAAGACTACATACATGTGTGTGCCAACTAATGTTAAAGCATTTCATTCTATGGTAGAAAGGAATCGAATCTATGAATTCTTGGGGGGTATGCATCCGAGATACAAGTGTTAGGCAGGTATCCAGCCCCTACTTCTGTTAGAGATGTGTTTTCGTATATCTAGGCTGAGGAGAGTAGAATGAAGGCTATGTTTGCACCTGTATACACTGAGCCTAAGCCAGAAGTATCATTGTCTGAGAGGTCTACTCTTGCCACACAACAATAGAATAAGCCCAATCCTCCAAAAGGAGGGAAACAGGATAACAAAAGCAAGTTGAGGTGTGATCACTATAGGCGTACGCGACACACTAGGGAAACATGCTGGAATCTACACGGTCGCCCTACTCCAGCTCCTGCTAATGCGAATGCTAAGCTAAGGCCTGGTCTATTTAGGGGGTTATCTACGGCACATACTGTAGAGCGTGAGACTGCTTGTACTGTTCATGCCTCCTCAAGGCCACCAAGTTCTTTGTCCAGGGCTAAACTTGATGCTCTCAACATCTACTAGCACAATATTCCTCCATTTCCACCTCTAACTTCGCTCAGATAGGTACCTCTCATTTGGCACATCAGGTTTCCACATTATGTGGTTGGCCACCCTGGATCATTGATTCAGGAGCCACTAATCACATGACTGATATGATATCTGATTTTTCTTCGTACAGTTTATGTTCTAGTAACGATAAGGTTAGACTGGCTGATGGCACCTTCACCTCCATTGCGGGGAAGGGCACTGTTTCTGGCTCTCCTAATCTTACCTTATCATCTGTTCTTCATGTCCCAAAGTTTACCAATAACCTCCTTTCTGTCAGTCATATTACAAAAGGCTTGAATTGTAATGTAACCTTTTTTCCATCTCACTGTATGTTTCAGGACTTGGACACGGGGAAGACGATTGGAAGTGGACGTGAGGACAATGGCTTATATTTGCTTAATGCAAGGTCAACTTCTTATTATGTCGCAAATCAATCTAGCGTTAGGAATAGTAATGTCAATAAAGATCTGTTAATGCGATGGCATAATAGACTAGATCATTTACCTCTTCTTGTTTTGAAGCATGTGCTTCCCCAGTTTGCTTCTGTTAAATCTTTTGAGTTAAATTGTGAAACATACGTTCTTGCCAAACAATGTCGTGTTTCTTATCCTACTAGTATTAATAAAAGTACAGCTCCTTTGCAGCTTGTTCATTTTAATGTGTGGGGTCTTCAATCTACTACTTCGTTACTTGGTTATCGCTACTTTGCTGTGTTTGTTGATGACTTTAGTCGATATACTTGGCTTGAAAACCAAAGATGAAGTTCATTCCATTTTTAAAACCTTTCACAGGATGGTATGTACTCAGTTTGGTTGTCCCCTCAAAATCCTTCGATCTAATAATGGAGGGGAGTTTATGTATGGTGGTCTTGCCTCATTTTTTTGCTGATAACGGGATTGTCCATCAAACCTCGTGTCCATACACCACAACAGAACAGTGTAGCTGAAAGAAAACACCGTGATATTATAAAGGTGACCCGTTCTCTACTAATTGGGATGGGAGTGCCTAAAAGTTATTGGGCTGATGCAACCTTAATAGCTACATACCTTATCAATCGCATGCCTTCTAAGGTTCTTGGCTATCAATCCTGCTTCTCTGTCTTACACCATGACATTGCCTTGTTTATTGTCCCTCCGAAAGTGTTTCGTTATGTTTGTTATGTTCACATTCATAATCGTAAGGACAAAATGGACCCTAAGTCAATCCGATGTGTCTTCCTTGCTTACTCCGCCACTCAGAAAGGGTATCGGTGTTATAACCCTACCACTCATCGTCGCTTTGTCTCCATGGATGTTACATTCTTTGAGTCTATTCCTTTTTTCCCATTGCTCTGGATTCTCTACAGGGGGAGACTGCTCTATAGGTAGAGAATCTGTTGTCCATTTAGAGGGAATGCCCCCTTCCTTTGCATGTTCTCATTTCGGAGGAGCTTCTTATTGAGGTGCCTATGTCTAGTCCCAACACTAATGATTTGCAGCAGGGAAAACAACCAATTGTCTGCACTGGGAGGGCAAAATAAGTCATTGACTCACCCTAGGAACAAGAAGTCTCCCTTGATCCAGGTAATTCCTTAGTTGACATTGATACTCCTGATTCTTTCCCCAATAGCATTCCTGTTGATATTGATGTCCCTATTGCCTATCGTAAGGGTGTTCGTAGTTGTACAAAACATCCCATATCTTAGTTTGTATCTTATGATGCCTTATCTCCAACATATCGTGCTTTCACTTCGTGTATCTCCTTTGTTTCTGTTCCTTCTAGTGTTTCAGATGCTCTCAGTCAAACTATATGGAAGAAAGCCATGCTTGAAGAAATGAAGGCCCTCGAGAAGAATAGTACTTGGGATATTGTTTCATTACCCAGGGGTAAGAAACCAGTAGGCTGCAAATGTGTCTACACAATAAAGTATCATGCAGACGGAAGAATTGAGAGATATAAAGCTTGGTTAGTTGCAAAGGGCTTCACTCAGACTCATGGAATTGATTATCTGGAAACATTTGCTCCAGTTGCCAAGATGAACTCTAATACTCTATACGTATTCTTCTTTCTTTGGTAGCTAATTTGAATTGGCCCTTCCATCAACTGGATGTAAAGAATGCTTTCCTTCATGGTGACTTGGAAGAAGAGGTGTATATGACTATGCCATCAGGGTTTAAGCTTGCCAATGGTAAGAATTTAGCTAAATAAAACTTTGTATGGGTTAAAGCAGTCGCCACGTGCTTGGTTTGAGAGGTTCAGCACTGTTGTGAAAAGAGTAGGGTACACATAGAGTCAGGCAGATCATACTCTCTTTATCAAGAAGCACCAGGGCTGTACCCCTGTCCTTATTGTATACGTTGATCATATTGTTATCACTGGAAATGATCCAGAAGAGATTCGTCTAATGAAGTTATTCTTGGGGACAGAGTTCGAGGTTAAAGACCTCGGATCATTGAGATACTTTCTTGGCATCGAGGCGTGTAGATCGAAGAAAGCAATGTTCATTTCTCAACGAAAGTATGTGTTAGATTTGTTGGCTGAAACAGGCAGGCTTGGAGTTAGACCTATTGATATTCCCATTGAGCAGAACCATAGGCTTAATGATGTAGATGGAGACCCATTAGATGATGTGGGACGATTTCAGCGATTGGTTGGGAGACTGATTTACTTATCTCTCACGCACCCGATATTGCCTACGTTGTTAATGTGATTAGTCAGTTTATGTATGCTCTACGTACACCTCACCTTGAGGCAGCTCATCATGTTCTTCACTACCTCAAGGGTTCACTTGGTAAGGGGATATTGTTTGGCAGTCATGGCCACTTGCGTGTTGAAGCCTATACTGATGCTGATTGGGCAGGGTATGTGACAGATTGACGATCTACTTCAGGATATTGCACATTTGTTGGTGGTAATCTTGTTTCATGGCGAAGCAAGAAACAGTTTGTAGTAGCTAGATCTAGTGCAGAGGCTGAGTTTAGATCCATGGCACATGGAGTATGTGAGTTGTTATGGCTACATACGATGTTGGGTGAGTTTGGTTATCTTGCTCACGAATCAATGAAATTGTATTATGACAACAAGGCTGCTATTAGCATTGCCTGCAATCCAGTTCAACAGGACAGGACAAAGCACATTGAAGTTGATCGACACTTCATCAAGGAAAAGCTTCGTCTTGGGCTGATTTGTACTCCCTACATCAACGCACATGATTAGGTTGCTGATGTTTTGACTAAGGGTGTGAGCAAGATTTGCTTGCAAAATATGTTAGTCAAGCTGGGCATGTTTGATGTCTTTGCACCAGCTTGAGGGGGAGTGTTGTTAGGGGCTTATTTGTTATTACTTATATAATGTTGGGGCTTATGTGTAATTTCTGAAACTTGTTATTATAAATAGAATGTGGTGGAAGGATGAAATGATTCTTCATTCTTTCTCTCTTTCCCCATCACTCTCTCTTTTTCTCTGATCCGCTTTCTTCTCTTTTTCTTCTTCTTCTTTATCACTTACTCTTGATTTGATTATATCTTAAAGTCAACAAGATGATAGGGGACAATTAAGTTCCTTAAGGAGAGAAGAAAGCCATAACATTTCAGAGGCAGTGATAGCTAAAGCTTTATATTCAGCTTCTGTGATAGAACGAGAGACGGTTGGCTGCTTTTTAGAATAAAAGTTGACTTAGTGATTTCATTACACAGAGTAGAGTATTTATCATTTTACAGAATATGTACAAGTAAAGAATCACACAACAAAGGTAAGAATAAATTACAATTGTCCAAACTAAATTACTGCAGAGAATCAAGCCATGAATCAATCAGTAACGTCCTCCTTGAAATCTTCCTTGAAATCTTTTTGATTTTGAATACTTTCCTTTTCAGTTTATTTTGTTTTTTCTTTTGGGATCTTTCAGAATGGCTCAGAAATAACACATATGCTACAATGTATTGATCAGAAACATAAAAAGTTTCATGGAAATGTTGATAATGCTGAAGTTTTGAAGAATACACTTGATATGGGAAGAGAGGATACCTGTACCAATGATGATGCAACAGGTCTGACTATACATTTTTGTGTTCTACGCTTTTATGATTGCTTGTTCTTCAATTAATTTTGTTTATTCAAAGAAATAATATATGGAACTACTTCTTGTGTCAGAGGATCATTTATCTGTCAGGGTCTTATATTGTATATATATGTCCCCTAAATAGTATTAATGACACTTTGTTGACTTCATACTGCATTTATCTTTTAGACTATGTATTCTCTTATCTGTTAATTGACAGATTCAAGCCATTCTGAGTCGGTGGTCAGCTCTTCCCAGTCACATGTCATGATTAGAGATGACAACTATTCCACGGTGGTGGAGAATCAATTGCAGGATGAAGAGGACAAGGTTAACTTTGATGTTTTTGTTTTGAATCATAACAATACTCTAATACTGGAGAACTTCATGAATATGTTTGTGTGTTTCCTTGTTTCTCTTTCATTATATGGTTGATCTAGCTTCTGCTGTAAAATGTCCAAGCTGATCACATGATTTAGAAATTAATCTTTTTGGTTTGATACTACACTATGTGAATGAAAGAAATTTTTAGGTTTTCTTTTCCAGCACACAAATAAAGCAAAATTGTAATGATTACAGATTATCTGAATATTTCACTATCAACAGATAACTCTTTCATGGCCTATACCAATACAAAGAAGGTTTGCTGACTCTGGCGCTGAAGATCACTTCATAGAGTTTGCTGACTCGTTGATCTTAGCATACCTTATGTCAATATGTATTTGTGTATCATAGAGCCTGTTTGGGATTGCTTCTCTACTATTAGAAAGCACTTTTATTTTAAAAACTGCGGTGAAATGCGTTTGGTGGCAAAAATAAGTGCGGTTAGATAGTAGAGATTTACTCCAAAAAGCGCGTTCACTTGAAGCTACAAATCGTAGCTTTTAAAACTGTGTTTTAAGTAGACGTAGATTTTTTTGGACAATTATATTGTTTTAGACAATTTAATCCCTCTTTACTTTCTATAAATACAATCTTGTCCCTAGTGTTAAAAGAATATATAAATATAATGCAAACCAGATTGTGTTGTCTGAAAACCCTTTAAGAAACCTATATATTAGAAATTCATGTTATTATATTAGAAGTTTAGTTTAGTAGGAGTTCAGTTTCAAAATCATCCAATTTTTTTTGTTCATCCAAAATCTATATTTATATTATTTCTTGTCCATGTATCAACATGTTTTTTTAGATCAACTTCTTGGGTAATTATTACTTTTGATTAGAGTTGCATTGGGAAAATTTTGGAT
>JAOTQH010000008.1:2584376-2597349 GCA_025631255.1 Cornus kousa | reverse complement strand
CCCCCCCCCCCCCCCCCCCCCCCCCCGACCCATTTGGGGGTTTATTTGAAATTACAAGGACCTATAACTAGCTAATAGTTTCAAGGGGGTTTTCTGTAATTAACCTAATATTTTAGTTTAAGTTCACTTTAACAGTCAATCCTAGGTTATGGGTGGTCCATCTATCTAATGAACTAAACTGACCTAAACACCTATATCTGCCAAATTCTCACCTTATCTTCTCCTCTATCCATGTGATAGAAATTGATGAAATTCTTCATATAGCCTTTAATGTCACTTCATCCTCATTGTCTTCACTTGTAGACATACAGACTCACTCATGGACACTTTGTTCAACTACAACCCAGTTTTGTGTAGAACTTGTCAACACATGACTCAATCAATATCCTAACAGTATGAGCTACATTTTACTATCCATGCTTCATAAATTTGCAGCTTCCATAAAAAAACCGATGTTGAGTTTTTTTTTTTTTTTTTTTTTTTTTTTTTTTGGCATAAACTCAAACTACATTTGCTACATTATAATCAATTTTACCTAAGCAAGCAAAAGATACAATTTGTACAAAAGAAACAAAAGCTTCAAAACCCAATAAAGAAGATAGAAAATCCAAATATAAGACTTATTTAATGTGTCCAAACGCTTACCCCAATAACTTCTTCAGGCTGTGGGCGCTGATCCTTTGGGCGATCACAAAAGTTCTTGTACTCCTCCGCATCTCTAATGGCATATGTACTTAGCTGCTCATGAAGTGCAAGTTTGAAATATATGGATGTCAATTGGTTCCAAAATGAGATACAAAGTCCATTAACTACAAAAGAAGAAAATTTATAGCCCTAGCACACAAAAAGAAGGGCAAGAGAAAAAGTAATACAAGCAAGACTCTAAAGGATAAAGATGAGTAACATTGAGAAAGTCGAATTTATCAAGCCAAAAAAAAAAAGAGACACAAATGGTTGCAATACTAAAAGCATGAGCATGCACGCAAGAAAGTCCCTATAATTATCACCAGACATTATTCGGAATTTTACGACAATAATGAGGCCACATTTCATAAGCTCTTCAAATAACTAACAAGAAGAATAACAAGGACACAGTGAGAACAAACTGCTCAAAAACCTAAGGCTGACAAGTCTTCTCAGCAGAACAAATGATAATAGCAATTTATAGCCTTAACAAGGAGTTTTTAAACTCGTGCTAAATCGTCATCTGTTGCCAATTTAATTTGTAAAAACCAACAACAGTTCTGATTCTCTCAATTAGCCGTAGAAAGGTAAAGTTAATGTGAACTCTAAACTATTGCATCACTTACCCCATCTCTCTATCGGAACTAGTTCTCAAAGATCTTTTCTAGGGTTTACAATCATTATCAAATTAACAAAGAAAACATCAACCTACTTTAACATTCTATTGATAAAAACAGTCACGTACCATTGATAAAAACAGTGACAGTAGTGGAAGCAATTAACATTATAGCAGAAAGAAAAACAAATTGCTTTTTAACAATGAGCCACCAAAAAAAAAAAAAACCAAAAACAACAACATGAATCCTACCTCAACATCACATTTCATCTCCTTCGGACAAGGCTTCACCATATAAAGTCTCTGCAACAAGATAGCTGTCAGAAATAACCAAGGGAATATGTTTTGAAAAACAAATACTCAAAAACCTCATCAAACCAATATATAAGTAATTTTTATAATCGAAAATCCAATTATTTTCTTTTCTGTAATTTCTCATTTCATTAGAGGAACAATAGTCATAATCTCTGTTACATGGACTCTTCAAAAGGAATGAAGTACCCGTGTCGGACACGTATCCCTCGAACATGGGTATGGGATATGTGTCCGACACTTTTGGTTGGACATGTACTTAAAAAGCATATCCAATCTTTCAATTACATTATATTTTTACTTTAAAATGAGTTAAATGCCTAGATTGAACATTATATTAGATAAAAAAAACATTACTTTATTCCAAAAAATAAAATAAAATAATTATTAAAATGAATATTTAGCCGTGTCCGTGTGTCCTTCTGTTTGAGGATTTGAGACGTCCGACGTATGGATACATACCCGACACCCGTACCCGAGTCCATGTAACATAGGTCATAATAAGTATTTTCTTTTCTATAATGAATCTAAAGGGCAAGAGGTAGATTAGACAAATATAAGAACATGAGCAATACCTGCCGAAAGGGCTTATGAGGAGTTCTCCAGAATGCCTACCAACACAAAAGACATCCCTTATGAAGCTAAATATTGGCAAGTGCAAACTAAATTTATGAAGTGAAAATTGCATGGGTTTGTAATTGTACTCACTTGTTCAATATATAAAACCTTCGAACCATCCACCATCTCTGCAGCTGGGCACGAAAGCCATCTACACAAATGAAAAAGAGATCTTTCAAGTTTCTAGGAAAATTTAAAGACCATGGTTTGATTAACATTTCTGAAGTACTTCTATTTTTCTTGCATCAAATTTTTATCTTTATTTTGCATTTTAAATGCAAAGTGCCCATCAAACATAAATAGGATTATAGGATTGAGGATTTTAGGTCAAACTCAAAAAAACAGCACATCATGGAACATAAAGATGATTTGACATATCAGCCATCACTAACAGAAAATTTCATTTTCTAGGCATAAGTTTGCTCATGTACAAAAATCTGGGGAACATATAATCTCCCTTTGGGATTCCAGGGGCCTATAAATTGCATCTGCGTGTGAAGGAGAAAACTCCCACCAAGCAATACTGACATTTGGCGATGCGCGCACAATACGCTTCCATCAGCCACACACACACCCAAGAGCAATGATAAGATGTTTAATGACTAGAAGACACTAGATGACTAACAAGCTCTGGAGCTGTCTGATCACCAAGGGTGGACCAAGCACCAGGAGAACACGTCCAAGTACCAAAATGATGAGATCACACCATTCGGAACCAATACGCACTCACAGATTTCCAGCATCCAGTATAGAAAGATGCGATAGGCTGACCAGACCATCAAGATTGGGCCATCAGCATCAAGAAATCCATAATCCACCGAAGAGATGATCTATTCCGGCTCATGCATCGAACCTAATATCACTAATTGAAGAGCTAATGTCAAGGGCAACAGTGATGGCAAAAAGAAGACATCTTTTCCAAACATGGAGAGCTTCAATACCGAAATCCTCACCCGCCCAAGAAGTGAAGCGCCCTTAAATACCAGTTGTGCTGCAGCTAATTTATGCAACAACGATTATGTTTTCTCATTACAAGCCTTGAAACACTCCTCAAACATCTTTGCTGACTTAAGTATCAGAGGCTATCTAACTGATACCATGCCAGCAATTAGGTTTTTCATTTGTAATTGCGGATCAAAAACTTGCTTAAGGTTTACATAACAATGGGGGAAGGAAAGCACCTCCGCAACGCTCATGAAGGAAGTAAACTTACAAGAACATGAGCACTAATTAAACCTCATGTTACATCTAAATAATTCAGGAGTTGTTTTGACACCTCCCTCGAACTTGAGTGGCCCTTTCACTTTTTATCTAGCATCACAAAGTAAAAAACTATTGCCTATAATGGAGTCATTTTGAGGAAAAGAATCCTTCTAAAAAAATGTCGAGCTTTTTTATCTTAAAATAACTTTAAAATGATCAGATACCAATAAACATGATGAAGTTTCCTAGTTTCCTTAATGGCTCCATTTGTAATGCATTGGTATGCTATGTAAGAACTGCCAAATTTAAAGGGACATCTAAAAAATCCCTTAATATATATATATTACAAGTCAAACCACACGAGAACATTTTTCCAACTATTTTGAATAATTTCAACGAATTTTGTTTTGTCGTTATGCTTTAAGGTCATAATCTCAGTCAAACCACATACCACATACTAGCCGATTTTTCTCATTTTATCTCCAACTCATGATATCAACTGCCTCGTGAATATGTTGAGTTTTTTGTTTTTTTTCTTTCTTATTTAAATTCCGCCACTTAGTTCTTAGGTTAATAATATTTGTTCTCTTCCTTCAATGTCTGTTAGCATATACATTTAAAATAATCAGCATATGCTGCAATGTAGACTTGTTGCAATAACTTTACAATCTTTACACGTTAGTAAACTCACTCTCCTAGTTAGAAAAAATCAATCTGACCATATCTAATTCAATTTTAAAGGTTATTAAATGTTCATATCACTTTATATATAAGTTTTTGCTATCATAAGACTATATTCCATTACAAGGTTTATTATAGACTACTCAGTGTCATTCTTTCTCCAAATCCCTATCCACCATACTCATCTCACACAAGTAATTTCTCTACTTCAGGTACTCCTTAAATTTATTCATCCATAATTCCATATGCTTCTAAATATTGTGTTTTAATATGTTCCTCTAGTTCTACTTGGGGTGCATAAACGTTAATTATACTACCAAAATTCTTTTTTATTATATTAAATTTATTTCCTGAATACAAATTTTATTAATATTATTCTATCCCCTATTGAATAACAGTTAAAATCTCTTCTTTTAAATATTTTCAACCAGTATCTCCACTTAATTTTTATGGCTATCCTATCTTTACTACCCACTTAGCTCTCATTCTAATGAGAGTTCTTTTAATTCGATAACTAAGCCACACTCTCTTGAACTAACTTCTTTATCCTTGCTCGTCCAAGAAAATGCAAGAATCCTGCCTACCTTTTTACAGTATTCAAAAGTCAATGAGGTGCCCCTTGACCCATTTCTCGAAACATCCAAAAGACATTGCAACACATTGCTTAAGGAAAATGTCCTAATATTTACTCAAATATTATGTCAATACATAGCTATATACTGCAACAATGAGAAAATGTGTGCCACCCATATAAAGAGCAATAATAGAGGAAGTAAAATTATAAAATAAAATAAATAAAATAAAAAAGATACGACAAAGAGTGCGGTTTAGCTGAACTTAATACTTCAGAATGAATAAAATT
Source organism: Cornus kousa (assembly GCA_025631255.1). Classification (NCBI taxonomy): domain Eukaryota; kingdom Viridiplantae; phylum Streptophyta; class Magnoliopsida; order Cornales; family Cornaceae; genus Cornus; species Cornus kousa. Next base: position 2,592,373 of record JAOTQH010000008.1, on the reverse strand, counting down.
ACAAAATAGATTCATGTAGCCTATCCTAAATAATCAGAAGAAGGCTTTGTATAGCTGAATCGAGTTTATATATTAAATATATTGAAATACTGCGCATGGACACACTACTACAGACTAGAGTTGCTACTTTGTTTCAAGCCATTTATATATACACACATAGATGTAAATGGACACACAGTGTAATTTTGCAAGTAATACAAAAAGGGTATTTCTGCAAAAAATATAAATAAATAAATAAATAAAAATAAAAAATTACCTCAAATTGAAATGATTATCAGGATCTCTGGATGCTTGGTCTTTCGAGAACTACAAGTAAAGATGATGATGATTGTTAAATGAGAAGTAAATTAATAAAAATTACACAAATATAAGCAGCAAATAAATGCACACACATGCACAGAGTACACACACAGAGAAAGAGAAAAAGAAGAGAGAGAAACAGAAGTACCTTCTCGCCGCTGAGGGACTGAGCAACAATACGGGTATGGTCCCAGCGAGTGGTGGACTTGGTGAGACGCCTCAGCAACACTGCCCCTCCGATCAGCACCACCGTCTTCAACACTATTCCCCTTGCTCTGCTCCACCCGTTAGTGTCCGGGTCCGACTCCGACCCATTTCCCATCCCCAACCCAAACACTCACACTAACTTTTCCTATTATTCCCCCAATTCCTAACCTAACTCATCATCACTTCAATTCAGAAACACCGATGGAAAAGAAAGGAAAAAAGAAGAAATTGAAAAGGGCTTTTTCTTTATGGTGAAAAGTTTGTAAATATTGAACTCTGAGTCTTCTCTTCTGTGGCTGTAAGCGCTCGGGAAATGGAGATCAAGGGGGGAATTTCGTTTCCTCTGCTTTTCCACTGAAATCCAAATCCGAAGGAAATGCTTATATCGCGGTTTAAAGTCACCACTTGAATTATTGATATTTGCAATATCTCAGGCTCACACGTTGTCCAATCACCACCATTCCCCAATTTGTTTGTATATATATATACATATATATATATTTATATATATACACGTGTTAAAATGATTGATCGTTAGGCCTTAAAAAAGTTTCATAAAAGTATTAAGTCCAGATCCAGTCCATGTGCACACTGATCAGAATTCAGTTGCTCCATTCCAAGACCAAAAATATTTATATAATTTCTATTCAAAGATTATTATGTAATCCATTTTTTTATGTTCAAATATTTAGATAAGTTTGCTTGTAAAAGTCAAAAGATGTGAATTCTAGGCAAGACTCTTCTAATTGGATTTAAATTAAATTTGTAATCTAAAAGTTCATGATGTAATTTTCATTCATTCTCTAAAACTTAAAAAGAATATAAGATAAATTTAATTTTAAAACAAAAATTTATAAAAGTATATAATATAAAAATTAAGGAGAGTGTCACATGCCAACGTCAAAGCGGATTTGTCATTGACTAAATAAATGACTCAGTAAAATAGGTACTTACTTGGTAGCTCTTCATCATTTTTACTGATTCGTTATATATATATATATATATATATATATATATAGGGGGAGCATATGCAAGCTTTTTCTTTCAAATAGCCGGCCAAATGACTAAAGGATCATCGGTCTACTTTACCTCAATTCACCATTTCGAACCTTATACAGAAGGTTTCCATGTTCTAGAAAGCTTGTATAAGCTCGAAAGTCACGGAAATCAATCTTTCGCAAAGCTTGCTTCTTTCGCATCGAGATAGAATATCCCTACCTTTCGTGTGCATGAAAAATGAGCTTTGTCTTTGTTAGCCTCTTGGAAAAGAAGGATTTTTCTCAATATTGACTATGGACTTTTATCTTTATACTTTCTATAGTCCTTTTTTTTTAATTATCTCGACAAATTAGGAGAGGGGTTTTCGAATACCGACATACCGTTCAAAAAGTTAAGCACTCTGTCAATTAGGCAACGTAATGATATAGCCAATTCTAGTAGACAAATATTTGCATAAGTGAGAAAATAAGCGGAAATACAGAAACGAGACACATGTAGTTGTTTAGGAATGACACAATCTGCATCTGATTGGTTGTCACTTGTCTCTCATATGTGTACAAGCCTCACATGTGACTTTACCTATCAATACCCTGTTCACTCACAAAGGGATTCCTTCCCATCTCTAGAGAGTGCATTCCAAGAGAAAGGAATGGGCACCCTCTCCTTCCTCACTCTTTCCTTCTCCCCCACCATTCTCACCCTCTATATGGCCTTTCCAGTGACTCATCAATATCCAAATTACATGTGTTGGAATAATGCTATTTGTAAACCATGAATTCAGATCCACCCAGTCTAAAAGATTGGTTGGATTGGGTAGGTTGACATAATGTGAACTTCTGAAAGTAAAAGAACAACTAAAACTCATCTTCCTAGATTTTCAATAAGAATTTCAGAAAAGAAATGGCCGTCTGATACAATGTTAGAACACCAATTGTTCCCAAAACTCAGATGTTAGATAATGAACCTGACAATGTATATCAAACTCCAACAAGAAAAAGGTTAAATTTTTATCTAAAAAGACTCGAAAACATTACAAAATCTTTGAGATAGAATGCCCATTACATCAATTAACCAAAGATGATGAAAACAAAGCTTAGTAACAAACATGTTGAAGTGACTGTCAAACAAAAATGACAAAGGCTGCTCTTCCATTCATGGGTGATGCTCACTGCTTACTCAAGTGTACAGCACTGGACCGCACAAGAATTGCACAACCAAATTTTCGAAAGCCAGGCCTTACCACAAAATCAGCTATTCCTTTATCTTCCTCATTCAAAGATGGAAATAAACAGGCAATCAATCATTTCCGGTTCTATCCCAACAGTAACAGATGCTTACTCTTTCTAAATAGTTGAATTGGCAAGACATACCCTCAGCAGTTTAGTAGCTGTTTCGCATTCACAAAGAATTACATAGATTTTTTTGCAGCAGTTTTTTTCTTTATTCTCTCAGTTATAGTAGGATCTGATTTTATTTACAAGATAGCTGAAGTAGAACTCGAACCTGGCATCAGTTTTCAATCCGACTACTTTAGAAATGTATCTCGCGTCTCTCAGAAAAGAATTTTCCTGTAACTACTTGGTCCGGAATCAGGGAAAGCCACACTCCAGTGTCAGCCCCTTCCTCAATTGTGATATGCCCCGACCAACCAGTCATGGCAGTCTTCACCCAACCGGGACAGTAGCAATTGATACATATCTTCTGGCCCTCTGGTCGATCTGCAAGAACCCTGGCCATTAGCCTTGTGTAAGCATTAACTGCGAGTTTTGATAACGAGTAGTCAGCGTGCGTTTGAGGCCATCCATTGGATGTCCAACTGCCATCTTTTACTTGTTCCAAGAACTTGTTCACGGTCTCATCAATCAATTCTTCTGAGAGAGTATCCAGATCTTCCAATTGGTGTCTCAAAGTGTCATCTTCAATTCTCTGTCACAGAGTCAAGAACTTTGATCATGTTCATAAGAAGCAAGGGTGTCCACACAAACAAGAAAAAGGAATAGAGACTCCTAATTTAATCTCATGCAGCTTCTGTCATTTGTTACCGCAAATAGTCCCAATATGATAAATTGGAGTGGAATAGGGTTAGGTTAGAAAGAGAGACTATGATCCTCCTGCATATTGAAGGTTTGAGGAACTCGTATTTCCAACACAGTTCATCCATGCATGGCCTTTCTTTTACAGAAAGAAAGAGGGACCCTTAAAGGAATTAAACTTTAAACAGTAAACTGCTAACTTTTTATGAAAAATGGATGGAGAAAATCAAAATTCTGTGAGTCTAAACGCATATGACAAAAATATTTGGAGTTGAAAACGAGCTAACAAGGAAAAATATTTTTTGCACTCAAAATGCAGAAGAAAGTTAAAAAATTCTCTCATGGTCGGCAATTGTTACTGGCCGGACTAAAGGAATCAAAGTTCCTTGCCTTCTCTTGGAGCCAGGTTACATGCCAACATTCATCAACCATATGGCACAGACATGCATCTTTGTTTTTTTATTTAATAAGAATATTTAATCATCAAATATGCCTCCTATTGCTCGTACATGAAGCTTACATGGTTTTTCCACTTGGAAATACAGTATTGGGCTGGAATCCCCATTGAGGATAGGGCAATCAGAGCACGTGAACTTCTTTGGGCACATAATACCTTCAACATGCATAGCAAAACACTATTCTATGCCTTCATTGCTAGATTAGAAATGCATCTTAAGTTCCTAACCCAAAAAAGACCCCCCTCCTTCCTCCGCTTAATCTCTCTCAAGTATCATGGAAAAGAAACAAGTGCAATAAGGGAAGCAAAAAAGCAGCATCAAAATACTTACATGTCGTTTTCCATTAAGTCTTCCCAATCGTGAGCTCACATTAACAATACGAGCACCAGATTCAGATGGCTTCATTAAAGGGATCATAGCTTTAATCATATTTTTGGTCCCGAAATAGTTGGTGTTAATAACTTTTTCAGCACATTCAATGGTTATGTCCGACCCTTGATTGAAGCTAACACCCGCATTGTTTATCTGTAAAAGATCAATTATCCAATGATGAAAATTATCTCACATACCTTAGAAACCACCACATCGACCTACTAGCAAACAAAGAGGTATCAGTATGCACTATTGATTATACAACAAATTACAGAATATTATACATATGCACTTTTTGTATGCTCAAACTTCATATATTTATCATTCAATAAAGGCTTCCCCAAATATCTAAACTAAATATTGACCAATCTAAGTTCCTTTATGTTTAACAATGCAAAAAAATAATAATAATAATAAAAATTACATATCAAACTAAATTTTGACCAATTCAGAAAAGATAGAGGAAAAAAGAAGAGCAATCAGTTAAACGAGCTTAACATACATTATGATGGCAATCAAATCAACCTAAATGGCAAAAAAACAATAAATGGTCGAAATAAAATTATGATATTGGCATCTCACCAGAATATCTAGACCACCATAGTTCTGCTGTAACCAATCAGAAAAGACTGAGATTGATGAAGGATCCAGGACATCCAGTTGATGGAAGAACACATTCAAACCTCCTTCTTGTAAAACCTTTGTTGCTTCTTCACCAACAGCTGTGTCTCTCGATGTCAGAATAACTGTCAACCCATGCGCAGAGAGTTGGTGTACAATCTCAAACCCAATCCCTCTGTTTGCACCAGTCACCACAGCAACAGTATCTGCATTCCACCACCTGCCAATGACAGAACATATACTATTTTATACTTATATAAATACGACTTTCTGGTTACTGGGGGTAGCAACAATGTAGTACCCCACACGATAAATACTCATCATTTTCCCTGTTTATAATAAAAACTCAATCACTATTGAGGGTGGGTTCTACATCACAGGTTAAAAGGAAAAATATATTGAAAAAGCAAAAGTAAAAGAAAGTGAAGTGAAAGTAGAGAAAATAAGTTTTTCAGCATGTATTCAAGTAGAATTAAAATTTTGTAAGAAAGTTGTAAAATAATTCCTAGAAAATGTAATGGTTTTGATAGCGGGAAAATTACAACAAATTATTGTTGTTTACCAAATTGTCCTTCTTTACATTAAATATAATAATAAGTCTAAATGGATTTGTCTCAAAACTTTTTTATTTTTTATTCTTTTTTAAAAACTAAATTTATTGTGAAGATCTAAATAAATAATTTTAAAGGGCATTCAGACTTTATACAATTCATTTAAATCAATTAGATGTATTAAAGACATAGATCACAAAGAAAGCAATATATTAACTAGATAGAAAATTTATTTTTACAATCATTAGATGAGAAATACCCTAGAAGGTGGGGAGTAGATGACCCACTTAAGAAGGTGGGGAGTAATAAAGTGATGGGCCCTGATAACATACTCATAAAACCTTGGAGAACCCGGATAAAGTACCTATCCAAGATTGGAGAACGCTAGGTAATATAGGAATTGAGTGGCTAACAAAGTTGTTTAACGACGTCCTAAAACAAGGCATGATGCCAAATGAGTAGGAAAAAGGTACAATAGTACCAATTTGCATAAATAAAAGGGGATATACAAAATTGTGGCAACTAATAGAAGGATTAGATTAATGAGTCATACAATGAAAAAAATGAAAAAGGGTAATAGAACAAAAACTAAGGGAAGAAGCCACAATATTCCATAACCAATTCGGATTCACGCAGAGGAGATCCACAATGGAAGCCATATACGTACTTAGACAATTACTTGAAGAATATAGGAGTATGCAGCAAGACTTACATATGGTTTTTTTAGACTTAGTAAAAACGACTGATAAGGTCCCAAGAGATAACTTGGTGGGCTCTACAAAGAAAACAAATCCCATTACAAATCATAGAAAGTATCCAATATATATATATATGAACACAAAAACTAAAGTTCGTACCACATGTGGTGAAACTAGTGAGTTCTTCATGGACGTAGAATTGCACCAAGGATCGGTGCTAAGCCCATATTTATTCGCAATAATCTTAGATGAAATAACAAGAGCCTTTGAAAATGAGATTCCATGATGCATGATGTTTGTTGATGATATAATGCTCATATATACCTCGAAGGAGAGAGAACATAAAGCTATAAATGTGGAGAAATGCATGAGAATCAAAAGGTAGTCGAACTAAAACTGAGTATATGGAGTGTAAATTTAATAATGACTCGGACATTGATAACATAGTGATAACACTTCAAAACCAAAAGATTACCCAAAACAACCACTTTTGATAACTTGGATAGATAATACAATTGGATGGAGAGATAGATAGTGATATAACTAATACAATTGGAGTGGGTAGGACCAAATGGAGACAAGCTAATGGGATTTTATGTCATAAAAGAATAAGACATAGGTTAAAAGGAAAATTCTATAGGACCATTATTAGTCCAACTATGTTGTATGGAGCGGAGTGTTGAGCCCTAAAAAAGAAACAAGAATGATACTTCATGTAACGGAGATGAAAATGTTAATATAGCTGAGTGGAGTGAGTAGAAGAGATGCATTTACTAATGTAAGTATGAAAGAAAAATTAGGGGTACTGATACCCAATGGTGAGAAAATTTGGGAGAGTAGAGTTAGATGGTTTTACTCACACGCATCAAAGACCTAGTGGCGCCAGTCAAACAAGAAAGACTAGTTGTCATAGAAAGTAAGAGAAAGAGACGGCAACCAAAAAAAATATGGGATGAGAATATTAAAAATGACTTCAAAATGTTAGATATAGTAAGCATTATGGATTTTTAAAATTAAAAAAGAGTGGAGACAGATAATTCATGTGGCCGACCCCACTCATGTTGGACTAAGGCAAGGATGATGAAAAGGATGAGAAATTTCCCTTACAAATTTCCTTTTCATATTATCTCAACTCCTAAAATGTTAAAAATATTTCTATTTCCATCGCTTTCCTCTACTTTCTATCTAACCAAACTAAGCCCAAAGTTTAAAGGGCTACGGAGAACTTAATAATAATCAAAGCATACTCAAGCCTAAGACCAGGTAAGGCCACACTTCAGCAATCTTCATCGTAAACTTTACTTCCAAAAAAATCTCAATACACCCATATACTAACTATCACAATACTAATTAGAAAACAAACAAATTCAACAATTAAAGACCCAAATGAAAATGCACGTATTTGCTTAATAAAAAAATCCAAAAAAGAAAAGAAAAATGCAAGTCTAATCCAGCACTGAACCTTTCTAATCTTAGAGATCATTATCAGATGGACTGCAACAAATAAATTGCAATTAAAATTATTAGGGAGATAAAGACAATAATCGAAAAATAGAAATCACATTGAGTTTGAAAGTTAGGGTTAATTTCTGGCATACACACATATACATATATTGGGGGAAACAAGAAAGGGTTACCTCTGGTGATCGGAATAAGGGATTGTACGGAGGAGAGAGATCTCTTGGCGTCTCTTTTCCCTTCGCTCTTTTGCCTTATCTTTCTTGTCTACTTCTTTCTTGTCCATTTCTCCCTCGTCCA
>JAOTQH010000008.1:2564885-2575039 GCA_025631255.1 Cornus kousa | reverse complement strand
CTGGTTATATTGTAGGAATGTCCACTTGTTATCCTCAACCCGGCTCTGTCAAGATATCTGATGGGGAGACTCTAGTTCTGGAATCAAATTATAGCAGTTCCAAAAGGCATACAGGAGTAATGGGGCTCTTCTACATTTTGGTTGCAGACTCGTTACCAGAGTCTGATTCTTTCCTGCCTGCTCCAGTTGACGTAAGATTTTCATTTGGCAGCTTTGGCCTTCATTTATAATAATTATTTTGGTTTCACTTTATAGGATCCAATGATATTTGAACAATCTTGTAAATGCATTGATGAATCTAGTGTAAAAAAAGAACTCTTTTCTAGAAACTGAAGATATGATAATTATTGAAGGATTTAATTTAGGGACGCATTCCCCTTATGAACACTTTTCTAATAAACTTTTACTTATCAAAAAAAATAAAAAAAATAAATTATTGAAGGATTTAGAAGGTTTAGATTTGGATAAATTTATAGGAATGGATAGATCCAAAAGATAAATGATATTGATGGGCAAGAAATGCATCAGTTCATCTGAGGGATTGGAATTCTTTGAAATTATTAGCACTTGGAGTATCTTATCAAACAGGAAGCTTATCTAATTTTTAGGCAACCTACCCTAGCCTCTGATGTTGCTTGGTTCTTGCAGGAGCATGAAGAAATGACATTGCCTCATTCTGTTTGGGGTATAGCATTTTTTGGCATGGCAATAGCTGCTGCTGTTGCTTTTCGAAGAAAGAGTGAACAAGAGGAAGGCTACCAATCAATTTGATGTGGGCTGGTTGCAACATGTTTAATTGTGTAATGTATATACTAACTTTTTACATATCTCTGTAGTAACAAATTAAACCTTTTATTACCTCCGTAAGTAGTTCATATTCTTCTCTAAATTCGTATAATCAAATCGAATCCATTACTTAGAACTATACAAGTGTGGGTTGAGTTGTTTTGCGTTATGTGGCTGCATGGTTCATGAGTTCAACTGGATTGATGGACCTAAATCAGGTAATCTTAGGAGGGATTGAGGTTTGTGGGGCTTTGTGGATCATGTTCAAATTGATTTTAGTTCTAATTAATCAGGCTGCTTGACTTCTTTTGGATGTTCAAAATCATATTATCAACTTGTCGGGATTGATGCCTACTTTGTGTATCCATGAGGTCTGAGGCCTTTTTGAATCATTATGGTCGTTGCGGACTCACGCTCAAGTATTTAAACACACACACACACACAATTTAGTGCAAATATTATGCTTTTAGTGAAAATATTTAGCTTAACTGTATTTTCCCTTTACTTCACGCTCATCTGTTTCAATGTAAAATTTTATTCATTGGGAAATATTTTTTATATATGAAATTTTTTCTACTGGATTGCTTTCATTTTTCAGTATGAATGTAATATACTAGTTTTTGCAGTTTAAATGCTCAATAGTCACACACGCACTCGTGTATATAATGCATAGCTGAATATATGTATTTCATATTGGCTCATGTGTAGGTGGGTGGTTATGTTGATTTTTTACAGCGAGTTTATATGACTATGCAGTGTGTAATATATATACCTTTATGTGCACATGTATTAATTTGTTTTACATGTGAATGTGTGTATATAGACGCAGTGTGTGCGATATGCTTTTATATGTTTGTATACATATATTACAGACATGCACACAAGTATTGTACAAGTCTATTGTTGCATGAGGCTTTTAGTGTTTATTTGGAAAATGACTTGAACAAAAATACTATATATACATATAAGGCATTTTCAGGTCTTGTTTGCTATTTTCGATTTGTTCAAAAATGTTGCAAAGCCTATTGTAGTCCAACTAAGCATTCGGATATTCTGAATATTTTGTAGTTTTTCTGTGTGTGTGTGTGGGTTTTTTTTTTTTTTTTTTTTTTTTTTTTTTTTTTTTTTTTTAAATAATAATAAAAAAAAATAAAAAAAAAACAAAAAAAAAAAACAAGTAATCTAAACCATTTAGTGTTGCAAATCAGTTTATGAATATATTTGAGGTCTAGATTTTAGACCAGCCCATGGTCGTGGCTATGAACTCTTGACCATAGAGGTAAAAATGAATTCCTAATCATGATGGTCAAGATCAATCTGGTTCCCAACCAAAGACATGATTGAGAAAGAAAATTCTAGGTTATCGTAACCAAGATGAAGGTTGAGCCTACGACCAACTTACAGTCATGATTATCGATCAATATTGGTTTAAAACTAAGGTGTCCAAGGACACGAATATTTTAGTCACGGTTGGGAGTCTTGATCACGATTGAGAAGGAATTTTATTTCTAATCATGGTCAGGAGTCCTGACCAAATGACCTTTACTTTTAACCATGGTCAGAAGTTTCGACCACGATGGAGAAGGAATTTTGGATTGAAATCAAAGTCACGGGCAAGGCCAATGAAACCTCTTAACCAACACAATAGTCAAGAAGACGAATTAGGAGTGAACAAGAAATGGTTTAATCTGAAGGGATGAAGATTAACCATTGGGCAAGTTGGGGTCGACATAAATTTAACATCTTCTTAGGTCATAGGCACTAGACACAGATTTTTGTCCGACTCAAATCAAAGACTAAATATCACGGAATCAAACAGTCACGTCTAGAAACTCAAAGGAAGCTTAAAACAAAAATGACAGCCTGGTCACGTTTGAAATTCAGAAACCAGAGTTGCCAATAGAGAGATTTCACCTACCTATATGATTTCAGTTCTTAGAACCTAGCAGTTGTGAGTGTGACAGCCTAGGAAATGGGTCAAAGTTATGCATGGTTGGTGAAGAAAATTCAAAATGGCTAAATGTGGTCGGTTACCGTTTGGCTATTTATTCAAATACTCAAATTGTGACAGCCTAGGCTAAATGTGGCCGGTTATATTTGTCTTTTTATTTAAATACTTAAATTATTGGCCATCTTGTCTGGTAGTATTTATCGGGGTAGAGACCTTGACGTCTTTCAGGATAAGTGTTTGGCGTGACATCAGATCAAGAACTTGGTCGGACTCTAATATTAATTGGAACAAGTGGAAGCTTGTCTATTTATTCAAAAACTTAAGTTATTAAATAGTACTACATACCTATCCATTTATATCTTTTTTATTCCCTCCGTCCCAAAATAGTTGAAATGTATTGGGATTCTAACTTTTTATTGAATTGTAGTTGACAATAAGTGAAATTTCATTTTTAATCTTGTAAGGTGTTGAACAACTAAAACAAGTAAATGGAAAAGGGGTAGTTTGGGAATGTGATGAAAAAAAAATATATCTACTTTTAGAAAGGGACATATATTTTGGGACATCTCAAATGGAGTATTTTTCATTCGAATTCGATATGGGACAAGCTCCCCTTTTTACGCTAGATCATTAATACTTAACAAGATCTTACAAGCAAAGGGTCTGACACTATTATTCCACGTGCCCTTTAATATCTATATTTCCTTAGCTTTATAGTTTTTAGCTTCACAACTTTTATCTTTCATGTGTATCTAGATCTTTAATTCCTTAGCAACTTTAGCTCCATAGCTTTACTTCAATAATTTTAGCTAGTTGTAATCTAGATGCTTAGCACCCTTGTTCTCCAATTTGTGATCTTTAACACAACTTGTTTTCAACATTAATAAAAACATTTTTTAGTCTCCTTTTCAAGCTTCCATTTTTAAAACTAGAAAGTCTTTGTCATCAAGGCATTGAGAATCCAACTAAAGGATCATTCTTGCTCTCTTTAGTCTCCTAATCAGTTTGAAATGAGAATACTTTAGCTTATAAATGCGTTGGATAGAAGAATAATATGCCTCCACATTTTATTCTATTTAGAACACGAGTCAACTAATCTAGGCTTGCTACGTGAAATTTACACATTGTGAGTTAAATAAAAAGTAATAGATATCATATTAGTATATATAGAAAATTGGAGTCAACCTATCCAAAATTCACATAAAACATTAATCCACTTAGACTACAATCTCATAATATTTGAAAAAGGTAAAAACCTTAATTTAGACTATTTCATCATTTGCTTATATTGAATTTTAAGAATAATCTTTGATATTATTCTATGCTTTCTCTTTCAACATCTGCGTAAAAATCACAAAAACAAAAGTGAATACTAGAAAGAGTTTTTTTTTTCAAGGCTGACGAAGAATAAAGACAAATTCCATGTGGATCCCACCAAAACTAATTCTGATTGAAAAGAGTTTTTCATACCAAAATTGACCTTTTATATATATATATATATATATACTGCCAGATGGACCTTATATTTAATATATTGACTAGTGAGTCAGTTTCTAGTAATTTGAAGGCACAGTAGAGTTGTAAAACACAAAAGCAAGAATTAAATTCTTTCCCCCATCAAAAAAAGAATTAGTTGACCTATCAATTCGGATTGCTTCTAATAACTAAACTTTAAAACCAATAAAATCTGGCTTGGCACTATCAATTCAACGGTACTACTTCAAAAATATCTATAAAAATTTTATCACACCATACAAAATGAAAAAAAGCAAGAATTTAATTCTCAACTAGTGTTTATGGGCATAGTGGGGGGTGTCAAATCCATTTTTCAAACTCAAAAAGGAGTTGTCATTGGTCTCTTTTTTATTAAAAAGAAAAAAGATATTAAATTCTTGTTCTACTTTTCCTTCTAACAAGGAAAGAAAAAAAATATAAATGGAATAATGAATGTATGATTCAAATTTGATGAGTTAAGCTATCAAAAAAAAAGAAAAAAAAAAGAGCAAGGGTCATGAACTCTATTGATTGAATGTTGATTTTTTTAATTTTAACTTTTTGTATATCTAAAAAACGATTTCAAATTAGTAATGGTTGGTAAAATAAATCACATGAGATTATGATACTGAAATTTTTCCATATTGATAGGTAAAAAAGATTTGTAATGCGGGAGTCTTACTACAATGTGAACTGTCATGGTTTTACACTTTTTTTTATTCACAACCAAGTAAATGCAGTTCCCTGATCTACATGCATTGGTAGAGTCTTTGTCATTAGACTATCTCCTTAAGTTACCACATTATTTATTTAGGTTGACATTACTGATTAAACTTGATTTAGAAACCCAACAGTAAAAAATAATAATAAAAACTTGACTTAATAATAATAAAAAAATAAAAAAAATAGTTAGAAATAATAAAAGAAAGAATTACAACCTCGCGTGACATATGACAGGGTAGGTCCATTGATATTTGTACCAATGTAGCATCCTCATAAATGGACCATTAAACGTGACGCATTCTAATAGGAAAAGAGAAAAAAATCAGCAACCGTACACGTGTATGTTATTCCCTCCATCTCCTTCCTTGAATCATTCATCGATACCTCTCACGTCGACAACCACATCTCTCTCTCGACTCTCTCTTTCCCTCCCCTCTCTCTCTCTCTCTCTCTCTCTCTCATCTCCCACTTTCACGTGTCAATTTTGTTGCCCAGTATCTTCTATTCTCACCTCCCCAGATTGACGCCACACACGCCCATTTCGTTGTCTGAAACCGGCCATTGTCGTCTCCTTCTACTCAAATTTCTCCCAAATATTGATACTTTTTAGGTCACGAAACGACTCTAAAAGCTTCGAATTTCTACATCTTCGTGAAAGAAAATTGAATCTCCTTTTTGACCCACAAAAGGGTCTTCACCAGATTGTCCTTCAGCAATCTGGGTCAAGTTTTGTTTGGATCTTCTCTCTCTTGAAGCTCCCTGAAACCCATCAAGTTTTTGGGTCTTCTCTCACTTTTCTGTGCGTGATTTATGGGGGTCGTATGTATATGCACAAGCTGTTTATATATCTCATTGGGTGTCATAATTTTTCGGGTGTGAAGAGTATTTGTTCGAAAATTTTTAGATCGGAAGGCTTTGGGGTCTTCAATGCTTGTAATTCTTGGAAATTGATAGAGTTTTGATGTCAGGGGCAGGGCAGGCCACCGTCGAGCACGCGAATTTTGGGAACGTGGCCGCCGAGGACCACCGCCGGGAGCGTCCCGGCTGCTGCAATCCGGTGAAGAAGGCGGGTCCGGTGTCGATGGACCATGTTCTCTCGGCATTGCAAGAAACTAAGGAAGAGAGGGACACCAGAATTCGGAGTCTCTTCAATTTTTTTGACAGTGCCAATGTTGGGTACTTGGACTATACTCAGATTGAGGCGGGTCTCTCCGCGATGCAAATTCCGGCGGAGTATAAGTATGCCAAGGATCTGTTGAGGGTTTGTGATGCCAATAGGGATGGCCGGGTCGATTACCAGGAGTTTAGGAGGTATATGGACGATAAGGAGCTGGAGCTTTATAGGATTTTCCAAGCCATTGATGTCGAACACAATGGCTGCATTGTGCCTGAGGAGCTTTGGGATGCGCTTGTTAAGGCTGGTATAATTTCCCTTATGTGCTCTACAATATACTCTTGTAATGTTAGATGCAATTGCTTTAATTGGATTGATAGTTTGACCATGCTATGCAAATGTGTTGTTTTGAACCTGTAAACTTCCTCTTTAGAAGAATCAATGTCATTTCAAGGTGATGCATGATGGAATACAGTTTACCCGCTGGAGCTTAAAATATATTTTCTGAACATCTAACTAATGAAAAAGCTGCAAGTTTTAGGTACTTATGAAGGAAATGCAATACATAGTATTGTCGTATTGGCGTACGGTTTTCGTTCTACTTCAGTTTAGCAGCCATACGCTCTCAATTTGGTCTCCATATGGCTACTAACTACTGAAGTCAGATAATCATTACCTTCAAGGCTTCAACCTTCTTGAATAATATTCTTGCAATATTTCTGATATAGCTCTTGCAGTGCAATTTGAACGGTAAGAAGTGGAAAGTTGGAAGTTTTGGAACATATAAAGTAAATTGGATTTTGATGGTAATAAATAGACTCTTTTTGTTACATCTCAACATCCACATTTCGGTAGCATCCATGTATTAGCCATCCTAACTTCAACTAGGCTTTTTTTGTAAATATTTTGTTTTTTTAACTGTTTAACATTCTTTCCCATAGTTAGTTATAACTGCTTTATAGACTTTACATTTGAATTTTAGAATTAACACTCATATAGTCATATATAATATACCTGAAGGCTGATGCACTCTTCTATCTATAACCAGCCCTGTTCTAATTATATCAACGGCATCATGTTCAATCTTCCACTCTATGAATAGTTGAGTTTAGCTAACAAAACTGTTTTCCTTTTGGTTTCTCCAGATCCTTGATCTTCATCATGCCCTTATTTGTATTTCTAATCTTACTGGAGTTATATTCTCATATTTAGTTTTAGTCAATACTTTTTTTATATCCTTGTGACAAACCTTTAATTATCACCTATACCCCATTTTAGGTTCAAGTCAATCTATATCTTCATCAATAGCATACATGATATACCATGGACTTTTATTTTGAACGTGTTTTGTAATTTTATCCATAATGAAGGTAATCCAATAAGAGGCTAATGTTTATATTATAATTGTAGTTCCATCATATATTTCCCGTGTCATAAAATATATATTAGTTTCTCCTTTCCTTTCGAAAATCTATTATATTATATTTTTGGGAATTAATTTTATTGATCGTATGAATGTCAAGTTTACCACAAATATCATGACATCCTTTTCTAGCAGGGGCATCGATAAACCGTGATAATCATTTCTTCAAGAATGCGAATGTGAATGCTATAGTTTTTACCAAAAGTGCATCTGATACTACTGTATCAGTGCTACAGCTTATAGAAGGGAAGGATGTTACTTTCTTTTTATTCTTCATTTCTCCCCTACCCCCCTTGCCCACAAACACACACGCAACCATCCCACATATCAGTTTTTAAAATCATTATGTAACATGGACAATGTGTAAAGGATTTCTCGGTACAACATTGGTTGCTTTGATTTGAGTACGATTTCAAAATCTAGAACTGGTTATGATGTTGACTTGATATATAAAAAGAAAGAGAACAATTGAATGGCAGGTAAAACTGTAGATTTAAAAATTAGCTTGACTTTGTAGAATAAATCAGATCTAAATATAGTGTATGTTAAATACGTCTATTTATGTTTTTACACAACGAACTTGTGTGAAGGCTTAGTAAGCTTTATTACATATGGGATAGATTCGTGTGGCAAATTTCTTAAACAAAACTAGAGTTGTAAGATTGAACAGAATGTATTGAGTTTGTTTGTTTACAACAAAAGAAGATGATGAAGATAAAGAACATGCTGATAAGTCCGTCAAGCTAATCACATATAGTTAAGGTAAGTTGAGACTTTAGTGAACATAGGAATCTAAGTTGGATTATTAAATCACATTGTTGGACCTTACATGGCCTAGGTTTGATAGTTACCTTGTTGGCTTATTATGTTAGAGAATAGTCCATATCTTTGAGGGTTTAATTCAGGTCCACAGTAGGTATTAAACTAATAAAATCCTCCTTGGTCTGGGCTTTGTATTCATTATGTGGAAATATGGAGCTCTAAAAACCAACAGGAGCTCATGCTGGGTTATTCAATTTGTTTGAATGAAAGAAAACGGACAGTGTTCTGTGCGCCTTTAACATGGTGCTTTGCCACTTTAGAAGTACTTGCAACTCGGGTGTTCACTGTTCATTGATGGGTGTTTGTATGGTCATGGTAAATTCTGTAAAGGAAATATTTTTTATGGTATGTAATTCTGTAAAGGAATATACTATCTTGTAATTATTACATGTCTGTATTTCTCTTTTCAATTTTTAAATCTTATTTGAAGTGTTCAGAAAATTCGGGGATTGATTGGAGTTATACTAATTTCATTTGCATATGAGTTCTGGAGGTGCTTGTGACTGTATTTTATGGAATGATGAAATGAATTTAAGCACTTATGTGTTTTGAGTTGAGAGTATTGTATTTATTTATTTTTCTTCTTTTTCGTTTTCCTCCTTATTTCGTTATTGTACTATATGGACTCTTATTTATTTCTTCTTCTTTTTCTTCTTCTTCTTTATTTTTATTTATTTTTAATTGGGTTATGCTAGAGTTTGTTCACACACACACACACACACACACAGAGAGAGAGAGAGAGAGACCTTTTGTCTTCTGTAACTGTTGAGCTACATCTTTATTTTGTCACTTTGGCTACAGCTGTTTTTTCTTTTCTCCTTTTTCTTTTTCCCCTATTAGTCTACAGTTATCTCTCCCATTTTCTTTCTTTTATTTATTTTTTATTTTTTACCAGCTGCTCATTATATTTTCTAGAAGATAAATATATAAAAAAATCATTACTATATAAATTGCAGGACTTTTGTTTCCTTGTAACTTGCATCAAATTCATTATTTCTTATAATATTTTTTTTCCATGTGGAGATCTTATTTATTCTTTTTCTACATTTTTTTTTTCTTTTTGAAAAGTTCTATAAATTTAATCCACTTGTAGTACAAAAAATAATAATAGATAATTTTATATAAATCAACAGATAATAATATATAATTTTATATAAATCAATTATATATATATATATATATATTTGAGTTTTGATTATAATAGTTTGGATTTTAAAATTTTACTAACTCTTTAATAGTGACGACTTGGAATTCATGTGTAGTTCTTAACGGTTTAACAAACATCTCAAAATTCATTAAAAACTCAAATTTATTGGATTATGACGTAAAAAGTTGCATATCAAAATTTTTTGGATTTTATGTGCAGAATTGAGGGAAAAAAAAATTATGCCCACAATAACCGATTAGTTACATTATGCTGATACAGCCCCGTGTTCTTGTCTGCAACTGGGAACCAGGAGTAGACATCAACTTCTTATACATTTTTAGTTCTAATGACGAATTGTGTTAGTTTATCAAGGAGAGTCTTGTGGGTCTGTAACATTTCTGATAATTAGTTTCTGTTGACTAAACTATGGTGGACACTTTGACACGAAGTGTTTGAAGCAGATTTGTAATACTTCCGTCATATGGCTTATTAGAAAAAATGGCAGGCAAAGATAAATATCAGAATTTTTTTAAATAAGTTAAAAAAAAAAGAAGAGGGGCAGTTAATCAATAATGCATTTACTTGGAATGAAGTTGCAAGGAAGGCATGCAATGGAGATCGAATTGGGGAACTTTCCAAGAAGGGTAATTTGATCTAGCCACTCTCAGGGTTCAAATCTTGGATGGAACATGGG
>JAOTQH010000008.1:2541981-2559263 GCA_025631255.1 Cornus kousa | reverse complement strand
ATTTATAACTATACAAAGCAAAAAAGGAAGAACTAATTTGAATTGAATAATCCAAAAAAGTATATTGAGTGCACATCCCAACATGTTAATGTAATTAATCCCTATTTCTAATTCTTCCACACCCCAACTTTGTTCTAACTTGACTACCAATGATATATATATACAAAATCCCATATTTTACTTTATTTCACTGTATCAATTCATACAAGTATTTTGAATCAATAGTCGATCAAAAATATTATACCCAACTTTTATTAGGGAAAAATAACAGATAGAATATTGAATAGACTCCAAAAATTAAAAATATAAAACATACCCAATATCAGTCGGTTGTAGAGAATGTGTTGTTTTAAAATCTTTACAAAATTCCTCAACTTTGCCTTCACTTCCAAAAAAAAACAATCAACCAGTCCACAAGTTTAGCTTCCACTTTGTGAAGAGAAAAAAATAAGTCATATTTACAATATCCCTCAACTTTGCCATCAAATCCAAACGAACCCACTCAACCAGTTCAAAAGTTACCCTTGTATTTTGTGATGAGAAAAAAATGGATCACAATATACTCTGTGATCACTTTCTCTTTGGATTGTGAAGAGAGAGAGAGAGAAAGAGAGACATAAAGAGAGCTACTAAACATTTCAGCAGAAGAAGATAAAAATATGAAGAAAAAAAATAGCGGACTTTTTTAAAAATTGAAATGCAACCCAAATTTTGCCTCTTTTCTTGTTATTTGGTGGGTCCATACGTACTGTACAAGAGGCAGTATCTAAATATATATTCTATATGCTTTTCACTCTTGATTTTTTTACTTTATACTCATTTGACTGCTCACCGGAATCACTGTTACCTGGAGACGATTTGGGTTCTTTGCGGCCCCCGGGGGTGATGTTCGCACATTCCACGTCTCTCCTCTCTCTCCAATCACACATTTTAAAGCCTTGATATGCGTAATTTTAAAGCTCATTTTAGAGCCAATCAAAATCACACAATCTGAAAACCCTAGGACTCGGGTTTCCCTCTCGCGTGAAACTTAAAACAAGCAGCGAAGGTACGGCGACAACATCAGATGACCTTTTGACAACTTCCAGAGACTCCAAAGGTTTCCCCCAAGCTGTTTTAGAGGTACGTCTTTCTCTACTTCCTCCGTTTTAGAAGCTTTCTGGTTTTTTCACCTATCTTCTTTCTGGGTTTCGATTGTAAAGATCCTATAGCAACTATACTGCATACTACTGTGTATAAGTCAGATTTAGTTTCTGGGCATTTGCAAGGGTTAATCTTGAATAAATTTGAGGGTGTTCACTCTACATTAGCTTCAGTGTACTCCTAATGTCACCCAAGTTTCTCACATTTCTTGGTTTCCAATTACTTACTGAGGGGAGGAATGGAGGATCTGGCTGCTGAAATCTTTTCAATTGTATCGTTTCTCTTGTGTTTGGTGTGAATTTCTATATAATTTTTATATTTTTATTGTGTTTGATCTCGGCTAATTCTACGTTTGATTTAAGTTTAACTTAAATCTAGTTATTTATTTTTTACTCATTTTTTAGTATCTTATGATCCCTGATCTGATCAAACGATCAGATCCTGTAGACCCTTCATCGATCCAACATAAATTTCCGTTCATGACATTTTCCCTCAATCATTTTTGCTTATCAAAAGTTGAATGGTGATTTAAATATGTGTCAGATGTCTTTTCTTTCTTTTTCTTTTTAAGGTTTTTATGTTTTCCTCATCCAAATAACCACCCTTTGTATTAGAAGATTGAAGGCTTTTGGCGAGTTAATTAGGAACTGTTTGGATATTCTACTTGTTTGTTTCATATTAGTTCTGTTAACTATTCTTTTTGTTTTTATTTTTGGTTCCATAGTTGATCGTTGGTGCCTAAAATTTTGTATCTGGTTCATGTCCCTTATTTGAATTGCAGTTTTCAGTTTTCACCAACTTCAAGTTCCTGAAGCGCCCATCACAAAAAGTTGATTTACTATTCTATTATACAGGGGAGACTTCTATAATTTTTTACTCAAGAATTTGATAGATCAATAGAATATTGATATTTCATCTTTGATGTGAGTTGAGGTTCTTTGTAATCTATAGACATGCTTAAGGTCCCTGATCATCAAGTTGCTGGTCATCAAGCCCGTGATGGAATGCTTGGACCTCTTGTGGATGATTCTGGGCGCTTCTACAAGCCTCTCCAAAGTGGTGAACGTGGAGCCGGTGAGTTGGCATTCTATACATCATTTTCTTCAAACACAAGGATACCAGATCATATTCGCAGGTTCTTTCCTATGTTCCATGGCACTCAGCTTTTAGAGGCATCTGATGGCTCTGGCCTGCATCCTCACCTTATTCTGCAAGATCTTCTCTCAAGTCGCCCCAACCCTTCCGTTATGGACGTTAAGATGGGCTCAAGAACCTGGCCCCCTCAAGCATCTGAGGACTACATTCAAAAATGCCTGAAGAAAGACAGGGAGAGCACAAGTATCCTATTGGGATTCAGGATATCAGGGTTGGAAGTTTTTAAGAATAAAGAAACAGGATACTGGAAGCCTGAAAAGAAACTTATCCAGAACTTATCTGTGGAGGATGTTAGATTAGTTTTGAGAAAGTTTGTTTCTTCTAATGGATCAACAGATTTGGATTTGGAACCTAATTGTTCTTTCGCATCAACTGTATATGGCGGGTCTACAGGGATTTTGGCTCAGCTGCTGGAGCTGAAAGCATGGTTTGAGGATCAAACTATTTTCCATTTCCATTCATGTTCGGTTCTTCTACTATACGAGAAGGAGTTGGCATTGGAAGGGAGGAGCTCAGGTGCAGAAATCAAGCTTGTTGATTTTGCACATGTTGTGGAAGGTGGAGGTGTTATTGATCATAATTTTTTGGGTGGTCTCTGCTCTTTGATAAAGTTCATCTCAGAGATACTTACCACTCCGGCTGAGTACACAAGTAATGCCTATCTTCCGGACACCGGGAAGAAGCAGTATTGTTCTGACAATTGTATCGATCAATAAATAGAATACTCATTGGTGAGTCTATTTAATTGTCTACCTTGCCCACTACTTATCTTCACTGCTCCATTGGGAACATTTGAATTTAACTACTTTTCGGATTTGAACAATTGGACCTTGAGTTTGTCGAGATCAATAAAATTTGTGTTAATGTATTAAGCTACTTGTTAAAGAAATTCTAGTCCATGCATACTTCTACTCAAAAGAGTCAGATTCGTATACTTGAATAAACTCTATTAACATTCAAAATTGTTACACTCTAGTCTTCTCCTGTTCTTTGTTATTGCTTCATTATGATTCAAGTCCTGACCCAAATATATTGGGTCAGCTATTGCATTTTCTTACCGAATTCTATTGTAGCTCCAGCCACGGTGTGAATTATTTTTGTGCCTTCTACTAAAGATCTGTATTATAGCTGCTTTTATGATTATACTGGGCAAAACTAGTATTCCTTGTTAATGCAGTTTATGTGCTGATTTGAGGTCCAGTCTACATTGTAAGGGAACTGAATGTTAAGTTGGCCAACCTCATTAGTTTAGGATAGAGGCATGGATGATGATATAAACGCGTGGCCCCTTGTATGTTTCAACCTCTGCAAATTTGCGAACTGTTTTGGGAGTTTTAAGCGGGCAACTGATTTGTGGCTATTACAATATAGATACAGCTAACTGCAATTCATCATGATTGAGCAGACAGCAGTCTGATTTAATTTTTCCGGGTGGTCCTTTGGTTGGGTAGCTGGTTTTGCTTTTCTTTGTTGTTGTTGTTGTTCTTCTTCTTCTTCTTCTTCTTCTTCTTCTTCCTTCTTTTTTTCCCCCTCTAAAGTGGCTTTTGCTTTCCTCTTCTTCTGCGGTGACAATCACTTTATCATAGTAAAAGTGGTACAGTGTAGATGTTGGATATGATGGAATCCAAAGCTCACAAATTCCATATCAAACTCATTAATGAAGCATCATTGCTAATGACTAGCTTTATCTCCAGAAATAGGGTATCTTGAGTTTTATATGGCTTGGCGCATGCACAGTCCTAGCTTAAGCTGTATTCTTTATTTTCAAAATCACAGAAGGAGCTCAATAGTCCACCATTTATCCATCTTCATGAGGCTTTGTAAAGTTGCTATATTCCTCTAATTAATCATTAATATTATTACTCTCTTGATCTTCATGCCTTATCTACAAATCATTATTACGGGCTAAAATCTTTAGCTTCTACTTGGTTCTTTGCACTGGCCCAGCACTACTGTAGCTAATTTGAGTCTCAGTCAGAGGTCCCTCAAGAATACTGAACATATTTAGATGCTGTCGCAATTTTGGATCTGATCGCTGGCTGGCTTAATGTCATTTGGTCGAACTACGTTTGGATTATGTTTTGGTGATTTCTTCGCAAACTTTTCTTACCCTCAAGTGGGTTTTGGAACTGACCCTCACTGACTTTCTCATTTCTTGTTCATGTCATGCAATGGCATGCAATTTTGGTTTAATGGACTGTTCAGCATCTTCCTTAATATTGTTGTGCTTTAAATTTATATGAAGAATTGTTTCAGGTGAAGCAAGACCTTTATTTGCCACTGTTTGTTTCACTTTTACTAGTTGCATTGAAACGTAACAAAATAGATTACATACTGGAAGTGTGAGTTTTGTGTCTCTTATTTTATGGAATATTATAGGTTGTAGAAGTGCTGATGCTTATTGCTGATAGAGTAGAATTGGAATTTTGGAGAAACTAAGATGCATGAACCGTTGTATTTCTTGTTTGGTTTGATCCTGTTTAATTGAGTTTACGCTTGTTTACAGATAATAAGGATCATTTACTTTCTCCGATTGTGTTTATGCTTGCATTCAGAGTTAGAGCTGTCTATGAGAGTGCCTCATTTTATAGTTTAAAGATTTCAATGGTATTAGTTCTGCTTCTACTGTTGCACAAACTGGTAGGAGTATAATTTTTGAGTTGCATAATCACGATCGCTAGTATGCATGTCTTCATCCATTCCTAATTTCCTAGCATCATTGATTTCGTAGGAACATATTCTACGAATATTTGTGGTGGAGATTGCAAGAAGTTTTGCACCCATGTCAGGCATGAGCGTAGCTACATAATGTTGGGTTATTTTTTATTTATTTGGGATTATATATTTTAAAACTTTTTAGGGTTCTTATTTAGGATTTGTGGACAAAGGCCAACTCAGTAGCTTAATTTTCTCTGTGTCATCTCCCTTTATTGTTCCTATTTTTGCGTTGCTAATCAAGATAGCAGTATATGTATACATGTCTCCATAAGAGAGTGCCATGTCTGTTTTTGGGGTAAATTATGCTTTATTATCTCTCATGAGGAAATACAATTATATAGTGGGTGTTGCCTATTGGTACAATAATTGCGACCACTCCCCCTTGTCAGAGCGTCAAGGGTGTATGTGATTTTTACCTTTTTACCCTAGTTTTATTTTAGGTGAAAATTGGAGTTAAATTGAGAATGTAAGGGAAATTTTGATAATTAATTTTGTTCAGTTAATCAACTATCAGTTTCTGTCCTTTGACTTTGTTTATGAAAATGGAGGGTAATTTACCACTTAGAAAGAGAACCTTACATCAGGCTCATGCTTGACAAAATATTATTTATTAGTGAAAAGATTCAGTATGTCAATTAAATCAAGCAAGTAATTAGCCACGTGGATCTTCCTTGTCATAACGAAAACCATATCTCCATTTCCTTTGCTAATTATATAAATTAGGTTTAAGCTTTCCAACTACTTAATTAGGCATTTTCTTATTGAGCATCTTATAAAATTTTGTTGGCCATTGAGCAAAATCAGGTCAATAACCACTTTTAATACCCCGGGAAGTAATCCAAGTTTGAACCTTGCACGTTTATCATCTCTCTCATTCATTTTCATAAAGTTGACTTGAAAAATTAAGAAAGTTGAGATCTGAAATCAGGAAAATGATAGAAAGTTTCCTTGAGTAAATTTAAAAAGTTGAGATATTAGATATAGTTGTAGTGCACAAATAGTAATAGTATAAGTTAGCATTGATGAGGCAGATATGAGTTACTCAAATTCTAAACGTTTTACTTTGAAATGAAAAAGAAATATTATTAAGAGTATTTGAAGTGGGAGAATTCACTTTGTCTATCCACTTTTTGGAAAATAGAATGCCATTTGTTGACTTGTCAACTCACTTTCTTTGAATCTTTTGAACCCGCATTAAAGTTTAGTTTAACAAAGACAAAGCTCCTTGAGTAATGCCACAAATCACGCTCTTTACTACAAATGATAACAATTATTGTAATACAAATGTTCAGGAGAATTATATCAGCTTAATACGTGTAAAAAATTATTATTTGACTTGTATTCATTGTGTATTTTTTTTTTTTTAAAAAAAAAAAAAACATATATCTAAAAGGCATATACATTTCAGAGTCAATACATTGGTTGGTGGTTGGTAACTTAATTTCCACCATCCTTGTGAACTGAACTACAACAACCACCATTGACGCCAGGGATGACATTATCTATCCGTCACCCGGACGCAGATTCCACCTTATCCATGTTTAGTGCTTTGTGGCCCCCAATGCAAACGGGACCAAAATTCCACTATCTTTTGCCGGCATCAACTTAATTTCACCTACCATGCCTCCCCACTTCTCTATCAATAATTCTAATCTCAGAAAATTAAGTACTAATAAACGTGAAAGCCACAAACTTAAAGATTTGATTTGTGGCTACAATCACTGTACATGAAGAGAGAGAAAGATGACAATGATGGGACTAGAGACTTTTTCTATTGTTGGTTTTCCAAGTCATCTCAGAAATTTTCTTTGTGAAACTCAAATTTGGTGGAGGTCTTGCGAGAAAAATCTGAAGCTAGCTGCTTTAGCTCCTTTGTTGGTGCTGGTGCCCCACAGTAAAATACTCCTGCATTTATGAAAAGTCAAAAACTCCATTAAAATATAATGTGCAACATAATCTTGAATATTAATTGCAATCATCATTGACCAAAACCACTATCACTATTATCACTATTATATAATGTACCTTTCATCTTTTAAATGAATATAACAGCGACCATCTTTTATATGAATATGACAGAGATATAAGAAAAAAAAATGTAGAGACTAGATGCGCATTCTACGCATAGGAGGTTTTGATTGAAAATCTGTCATAAACTTTCACATTATTGATCAAATAATTAGTAAGACTCACCAATTTTGGCATCAGTGTGATTGAGAGCAATGCGTTTGTAGACATTGCGCCAGTTAGGCTTGGCAAAGTGGGATTTCACGCGGGTACCAGAGACAACGTCGACGCCATTCTTGGCATGGTTGAGTGATTGAAGCATGGTGATGAGTGCTGAGCGAGCGTCACCTTCTTCGTAAACGCTAGTGCAGTAGGTGTGCATTTCTATAACTCCCTTGTTATCCATTTCAGCAACCTCATTCATCACCCCTTTAAACCAGTCAAATGAACCTTGTTCCCTTGTAACCCAATAGAAGTATGCCTTCCTTGTTTTGAAGTTGTTGCCACCAACGGAACCAGCTTTTCGCTTTGGTGTGCTGCCACCACCAGCCATCCCGTTCTCTAAAGCACACTCTTCTTCTTCTTCTTCCTTTGCCTTCATATTGTTCACAATGTCTTTGACAATGCTTATCATTGGCGTCGCCCCAATTCCTAACCCCACCAGTAACACCACCTCATATTTCTTGTAGTCTTGTGCTGGTTCCGTTGGTGGCAACAACTTCAAAACAAGGAAGGCATACTTATATTGGGTTACAAGGGAACAAGGTTCATTTGACTGGTTTAAAGGGGTGACGAATGAGGTTGCTGAATTGGATAACAAGGGAGTTATAGAAATGCACACCTACTGCACTAGCGTTTACGAAGAAGGTGACGCCTGCTCAGCACTCATCACCATGCTTCAATCACGCAAAGAAAATAGCGAACTCCCATATTGAAAAGCACACACTTGACAGCTACTCTTTGTGTAAGAAACAGATGTGCAGGTCAATCCTTCTCGTTGGATTTGTCTCCCATTTCACATTATATTTCTTGTAGTCTTGTGCTGGTGCCCCATATGGACCATCAATGAACACTCTTGGAAAACTGTGAATCAATTAATCATTGTCATCAATACCATTATCAATTCCGTTAAATACAAGTTGTGACGGTCTTAAATGCATTGATGATTTGTTTCTTAAAGGACTTTTAAAGATGCATAAAGTTCTTTGACAGGGAATCTCCAATAGTAGATGAAAATGACAGTTTGGAGTCATTTTTGGCCCATCCAGATTAATTGCCAGTCAACAAGGCCACAGATTCACATACATTGGTACCCTTGTTGTCGAGAGGGTGGTTATTAAAAAATTAACTTCAACTCATAAGCCATGTGTTGAGAGTGAAAAAGAAGGTTAGCCTTGTTTGCGACTGTAATTTGATATGTTTGCGTACTTCTGAGTTGAATAGTTCGGTATTGGGGAAATGACTTACTTTGGATTGTTTACTCCTTGCAAGCAGTCCGCTCTGAGGAGTCCACTTTCCCCATTAAGCGGTAGCTGGCACACCTAATGAAGACCAATATAAGAAGAGTTTAGTAACAGAAAACAGGAAGCAGGCCCTAATTACTGACACTAGAAATATGATAATGCTGCTTTATTATAATCGTGACATATTGGGACCCACAATGTAATTAATGGTTCCTCTTGAACATCAAGTTTCATGAAATTTAGCATGATTTGATGAGCTTTTAGTGATTCACTTGACCATTGTCAAATAAATATCATTATGTTCTTTGCATCAAAATTATTTGATGTGTTTTGATGCCTTCTATACTAACATGGCATGATTTTATCGACAAGCCTGATTGAATTGTAAAATTGACCAAGTAGTGCTACTGAGGCTAAGTCCCAAATCGTTAACCAGAAGCAAGCACAGCAATTTTCATTTTCTTGACAGAAGACCTATTTCAAATAGAAAGAAGCTCACCTCTGAGAACACAGTTTTAAGTTGTCGTGTCCAATCACCAAGAGTCCGGATGTGAACGCTCAGGTATTCATCTCTAGGAGCTGAAGTAATGGAGAATGGGTGCCTGTTGATAAGTAAACCACCATAAATCAGCAAACCAAGCAATAAGATGCATGGAAGAGGTAGAAAGATTCCTTTTTTTTTACTTTTAGATATGTTGGAGAAAGAATTCAATCTAACCAAAAAAAAAAAAAAAAATGATTGATTTTGTAAAAAAGTGAAATCCTGTCAATCAACAATTAATATTAAAGCCTAGCCCATTCAGCAAAACAAAAAAAATAATAATAATAAAAGTTAAAAATGAGTCACCTACCATTCAAATGGAGAAACAGCAGCACAGTTGACAAACATGTACTGCCCACTCTTGTACTTGAAGCCCTGAGGCTTAGACGTGTGAAGTGCCAGCACATTTCCAGGATAAACGGCCACCTTCAAATTTCAACATGATCATGTGTATTAAATAATATACTCCATAATGTATTAAACAACCACATACATATATATACATATGTATGAATGTATGTATGTGTGTGTGTGTGTGTGTGTATGCAAATGCAAACAAGATTAAATGTTTTACCTTAAGTATCTTGACAGGCTTGATGCTAGATCTGAATGCCCTAATCAATCTTTCTCCAGCATATAGCATGACAGGAACTGCCAAGTACATCCAGGTCTGCCAATGCCAAAGGGTGGTGCAAATTAATTTGAAGATTCATACAAATCAAACCATAGAAAGGACATTAATAGATGTGGATTGAAATGAAAAATGACATGGTACTAACGGTTTTCTTGTACAATGGACCACGGGTCAGGTAAAGCTTGATTCCATGAACAATGAGCAGAGTGTAGACAATAACGAAGAGGTGATGAGAATACCAGAAAGCATTGAATCCGGTGAGCTTCTTGAGAGGTTTGGGTAGGTTGAGCTTGTTTCGCCTAAACCATGGAGTCGCGAGTGTGAAGGCAATTGCCATCAACACTACCATTAAGATACCTGTCACCCCCTCCACTTCCTTCAGAAAGTGCCAGTACTCTTTAGGCTGGTCCCCGAAATATTTCTTCATCAGCTTTTCATACTTGTCAGTGTCTTCATGCATAAGACGAGGAAAATCACATGATAAATGAGCAATCGCATGTATCCCAACCCCAATTGCAATTGCCACAGCTATTACCTAAAAGGAAAAACTACCATCATTTAGTATTAACTCCTCACAACTCAATTGAATGTGTAGTATATGTATATATAGAGCAAAAAGATGAATTACGTTGTGGAAATTAAGGTTGTCATCAAATGGAACAGCGACTCCTAATTTAGTCTTGTTTCTGAGCCAGGTGATGGTGTTCCAGCAGACTGGTAGTAAAATCAGAGCCATGTTCAACTTAAGGGTCTCTGCTGCAGCTTTGGCCATGCAAACACAATGACCCATTACCTCATATGCATCATATTTGTTTCGATACTGCACATACTTGTACGCGAATAGAGCTGCCATAACCCCAATCCAGAGTGCCATCACCCAAATTCTCTGCCAGTTATCCAGTAAGAAATACTTAAACTCTCGGTACCATCTCTTTAAAGGGCTTTCCTCCAGAGTAGGCTTAAGCTTCTGGCTCAGCATAAGGCTCAAATTTCGGCTATCACCTCTTACAGAATGACCCGGAGCTTGCAACAAAAGCATCTCCAGGTTTTCTACCTGTTCACAAATTGTAATAGGAAAATTGCAACAAATTAGGAGATCCCTATTCATGAAACAAACTGATTAATTCCTCCTTTAATCAATGAAATTTACATAGATTATCTGGTTTAATGTCCTGTACCATGATGTACCCATGATGCTCAGGATCTAACTCTTCCATGATCAATGCTGCATATTCGTCAGCCTGTTTCTGGAGACTCGAAAGTTTGTTGGCGGAAGCACTAAGGCAGATAATCTGCATTATGTACCAAGTTATTGAATCATTAAGTAAAAGAAGAAAATTCCCAATTTGGCACAAAGCAAAATAATAATAATCTTAATTTTTCTTTTTTCCTGGTGAGCATCTTTTTAATGATGAATTCTTGCAAATTTCCAAATACATATAAAATCCAAATTATGAAATCTTCAAACACATATAAAAGCCAATTTTCGATTTAACCCATCTTTTGAATGATTAATCTTACTAAAATTAAATATGCACTAACCTCTCTGACCTCTTCTTCAGTGATTCTGCCATCTGCATCTTTATCAACCCTGCATTAAATTTATTATCTGATTCATTTCAAGCCCCTCCAAAAAATAATAATAACAATAACAATAACAATAATAATAGTAATACAAGAAATGCTTCATTGATGAACCTTTATTTCGTACTTACATGTCAAAGAAAGTCTGAAGCCTACAATCGAAGCTCTGATCCGAGATTTGGTCCCAAAACTCTTTGAGCTGATCCTTGTTGATGGAATCACCCATTATGTTCCGTCTCCGGGCAAGTGCATCGAAAAGCTCTCCCGCAAAATCTTTCGACCCTTTCATCCCTGCCATTGCATACCCAAATCATAATAACCAAACAATTAAACATCAAATTTGGATATATTATATATAGACACACACAAGCACACAATAGAGCAATTTCTGACCATTAAGATAATGCGAGTACGTAGTTTTCTGTTTAATTACCTATGCATTCACAGAAATTTGAACGAGGAAGCAACCCATTGGAGGAAGCAGTGAGGTCGTCGAACCGCTTCGCCACCGCCGGCCACCCAGCGCCGCCATCGGTCTTACTGATAAATTTGAGCCCCTTGAGGGCATGAGCGGCCGCAGATTTGGTCCGGTCGAATCGCGGGTGGCCTCGTTTGGAGAAGGAGGCCAAACGCTTGAGCTCTTGGGACACCTGTTTGATCCGAGACGAGGCATTCCTCACCACCGATGAACCGAACGAAGACCTCTTCTCGAGCCCTTTGGCGAGCAGAGTCAGTTCTGGGTCTTCGACGTCGGCTCCGTCGGCGGTTTTAACGCTGTGAACGGCTACGGAATCGTCGCGGACGTCGAGGGTGATCTCCACATAGGCGTCGTCGGCCACCGTGTCGGCGAACCTAGCACTTTTCCGGCCAGCTCTCTTGCTCAGAGGTCCGCTTAATGGGCCACTGTAAGATGTCGTGTCGCTTCCAATGACCTCCGTGTCCGAATGGTGGTGGCGATGGTGTTCGGCGGGAATCGCTTTTGCGTCATCTGTGCCCATTTTCTGCATTGGGATTTTGGACTGACAAAAGTGCTCACAGGCTCGGAACACAAGGATATACCACCAAATATATATCTCTGTATGTGTGGGTTGGAACTTGGGTGGGAGCTTACACTCTGTATACAAACATATATGTATATATTATATTATATATATATATATATATTTGTATATAAGTGTGCGTCAGTGTGTGAGAAAGATGAAGTTTGTTTCGACTTTCAAGTTTCAATGATGATAGTTAGAAAGGATTTCATATATTTATAAATGATATAGAAGTGTGTGTCATTCCGTGGGAAAGATGAAGTTTCGATGATCGTCGATGGAAAGATTTCTCTCTCTATGAGATATTGAAGTCGTCTTTCCCATTAAGAACTTTTGACGATTAAGGCATTTCCCGGTAAGACCGGCCATTGATTGTGTCATACTCTTACCCCTCAATAGTAAGTACATACATCATGCATGTTTTATATATATATATATATATATATATATATTCACACACTAAAAGCCTGTATATATCCACGGCGATTTCTCACTTGCAAGGGGCTTGTCAGTTGTCATAGTCATACTGTTGTTACGACTACGTACATACGGACCATTCAAAAAAACGACTACGTACATACGGATCAAAATTCTGTTTGTTACATCTATATACATATACATTTATATACGGAGTACTATTTTTTTGGGGATCAAAGATTCAAAATCTTAAATTTTTTTGAGACTCCTTTTGTAATTTCACTGTAGTTACTTTAAAATTTGACTACTAGTTAATTAGTTTTTATTTTTTATTTTTTATTTTTTTTGGCAAGGCAACTGTGAATTTTATTCGTGCAAAATTTCCTTTGTGTGGATGAGATTTGTGCACCATTTTAGTAATCTCAAGGCGTGTTCCAGATTCTCCTAGCCGTACACCTTAGGGAGGATATTAGGGGTGGTAAAATGGGTCATGACCCATCAATTCGTTTATATTCGTCCACTTTAAAATGAATATATGTGAATCATTTTAAAATATGAGTCAAAATGGGTGACTCATATTTAATCCATTTTTATATAGGGTTAAATGGGTTAAATATGGGTCATCCATTTTGACCCATATTTTACTCATTATATAAGAGACTCAGTTTCACAACCTATATTTGACTCAAATTCACCTATTCCTTCTAAAATTCTCTCACACGATCCCAAATTCTTTATCTCCCACTCTCTCTTTCTAATTCTCTCTAAGATTCTCTGTGCATTATGGACTCCTTGTGTATGTAATACTAAGGCTTGAAAAAAACCTATGTTATCTGTACTTCAAAATAGGACGACCTCATTTATTCATTTAATTATTTTTTTTATAAAAAACTTAACAAATGATTTCATAATATATATATATATATATATGTATGTATAATATCTTACCTTCATGCATGTCTAGTCACAAAATAAAATAATATAAATTTAAAGA
The DNA here is from genome assembly GCA_025631255.1 of Cornus kousa. Classification (NCBI taxonomy): domain Eukaryota; kingdom Viridiplantae; phylum Streptophyta; class Magnoliopsida; order Cornales; family Cornaceae; genus Cornus; species Cornus kousa. The sequence goes on along the minus strand of JAOTQH010000008.1, from coordinate 2,545,567 downwards.
ATTTTCAAAATAAATGAGAGGATTTACAATTATTCATACATATTTTTACAAACTTTTGTCCATATAAAATAAAAAACTATAATAATGAGATTATCCAAAATAATAACAAAATTTTATTTTTTTTCCTAAAACGGGTTGATGGGTCATGACGGGTTGACCCAACCCATTTTCACCACACCCATATTTGACTCTGTCCAAATTCGACCCAACCCGCCCGTTTACCATCCCTAGATGATATAACCTGGGTGAACCTGGGAGCTGTAACCCACGGATATTGTAAAATTTCTTGTTAAATGAAAATTCCAGAATATTGGCGGTATCTTACTCTTGAGTCTCCCAACAGTTGGATGGGATGGTGGGGCCCATTTAATGAATGTTTAACGGTTTGGAGACTCGGGGTATAGTACCCTGGGTATTGTAGAACTTTTCGTTCAGTGAAAAATTCTAGAATACTCAAACACATAACCTAACAAAAGAGTATGGTTACTTTTGCTAGAGATAATCACGAGGCATGAGAGTGATATTAAAAATATAAATAAAAAATAAATATTCTCTCTGTCTCAATTTAGATGTCGTCTTTGGGGAGTAGAAATTTTTAAGGGGGCATGTAAGACGTGCTTTGTCTCCCTGAAAAGTTATTAATTTGCCCTTATATTCAAGTTTAAAATTTTAAATTCCAAAATATATATGAAAAAATGTAAAATATATCCTTTGAAAAATGAAAGTGGACAATTATTTTAGGACGGATCAAAAATTAAAACATGGCATTTTTTTTGCACAAAGTAACAATTAAGAATTGAGTTCCAAATCTTTATCTTGAAAGACGTGCCAAATGTTATGTTAGCCACATCTTTGTATTTTATTTTAATGTTTTTTTAAAAAAAAAAAATTCCCTATCTTATACAGAGTATGTAAATTACTTTTCTTTTATTTTCTTACTTTATAGAGAAACTACTTATTATCTATTTTACAACACGTGTTACAAATATTTCATCAAAATAAAATGAACCTGTAATAAAATAAAAAATTGATATATGTGCTTTGGTGGAGTATTTGTAGCTTGGGTTGCATCATGTTATTGTTGCAACAATTGTAATGAATAATTTATCGCATACCGAGAGTTACACCATGATCAACAACAACCCAACATTTCCTACAAAATTAATTTTATCTTGTTCTCGATCCAGTAAATTTTTTATTCTTATTTTTATTTTTCTTCTCTATGAACGAGTCATATCTAATATTTTGACCCAAATAAATTCAAATTTTTATTAGAAAAAAAAAAATGTCAAGTTTAACCTAATACTCAAACCAATCCTTATTTTATTTTACACGTAATCTATTTGAACTATCCATATATTATATGTGGGAATTATGTCCATACATAATATTGTAATTAGATCAAAATTAACTTGAGATACTAATTACTCCATATTAAAATATGAATCTGAATAGTATGTAGTCTCATTCTAATATTTTTTTATTTTTACGTGACTCCTCCTATTCAATGCCATGCACGCTCATCTTACGTTAATCCATAATTTTTAATGTTACACCAAACGACTGATCCAACATTACATAAATAAAAATTGAAAAACTAGAAAGCTTCTCATATACATGTCAAATACGTAACCTTTACAAAGCATTTTTATTACAAAAATAGATCTTTTTAAAACTAAAGTACGAAAAGCTTAATTAACAAACATAAATTGACCAAATTGTTGTAGTCTTCACTCTATGATTAAAAAGTACCATCAATGCATTGAAACTTCTGCGTCTTGTTTTGACATTACTGGAAACACCTTCGAATTTTTCTTTGATAAAATAAATATACATTTACACACACACACATATATATATTCAATGCAAATTTTAAGTACATTGAACCTAGTTGAAATTTGTGTTTTGTGCTATAGTAAGAAAATGTGCTAGATGTACTAATTTGAGATTCTTATCTAAATTCTAATTAGTAAAAGCCAAATCTTACTACAAGATTTGGAAAATAGGTTTTATTACTTGTCCAGTGAAACACAATTAGGAGGCAAACCTCACCTCTAAAAGGTAAGCTATAGCTAAAAAACCAACTCATAGAAGAACCCAAATGGAACACACACACATGTTTCACAAACCCTCACCTTTAGGCTGCATTTGGTCTGATGGGAAAAAGACAAGGAAAAAAAATGGAACATTTTTCATCAATTTTTGTTTGTTCCACCTTTGCATGATTGGGAAGAAAAAAGACGAGAAAGAAAAAAATGACCATGTGATACCATGTCACATCTGAAAAAGTATTTATGTGATCAATAATCCATCTCAATCATATAATTCAATAATTATTTCATAATAATTAACCAAAATCGGTCACACGTGTTAAAATATGAACTCGCTTTTGTGATGGAGGAAAAGGATGCAAATGTTACATTTTTGTGGTCTAGGACCGTTCACCCAAAAAGCAAACATTTCAAAAGACCTTTTTAGTTGGGTCCAAATTCGTGTAAATTTGAAGATGCTTGGTTGTTTTTTGGTCCAATACGTGTGAATGTGAGCTTCGAAGTTTCAACCCATGTTTAATTTGCCAATTAAGCATGTGTAAATTCTAAAAGCTTCTTCATCTAAATAATTTGGTTTGACTCGAACGTATTTTTCTGAATTCTCAAAAATGCTAAGCCATTAATTTTTATTTTTATCCAACTTCACTATTTTTCCAACAGTAATTAAAACATGTGTCAACAGTTCCTAACTCATCTCTACAGTTGCTCTTTAAATTTTTATTTTTTTTTATTTTTTTTTTTTGCACTAGCACCAAAAATACTCAAACTTACTTGTTCTACATGAACTTAAGCTATCAACCTTCGACTTCAAACAGTGAGGAAATATCACTAGACTATTGTTTTTCAATTTTATTCTCATGGTGTTGGTCTTTTGGGTTATTTAGACGATTTCGAACCTAATTTTTATTTTATATTTTGCTTTATTTATTATTATTATTTTTTCATCCAATGTGATATGTAAGTGACTGATCTTTCAAAGAAATGGTCAATCTCTTTTAAGCTCTAATTGTCTCATGGATGTAGTATGGAAAAAATATAAGTGTTTTGCGGTTATTAGACAATTTACCAAAAAAACAAATCAACATTTTTTTTTTTTTTCCTGCTCTTGACTTTTCAAAAAGATGGTTCATACCTTTAGGCTCCAATTGGTTCACGGGTAGCAAAGGGGAAAAACATGACCAGAGTATTTTCTCATGTGTAGTTGATATAGGGATAAAATGAAATAAAAGAAAGGTTGATCAAGAAAAGTTGGTGGCACTGAATTTTTAGAATAATTCTTACCTACTCATCATGATTGTTGACGTGATCCAATCACATATCTACACATAGTTCGTAATTCTAAAATTAATAATAATAATAATAATAAATAAGCTAGAAAAATAATTTTTTTTTTAGAATAAGTTAAGCCACCTTCTCTTTTTTACTTATTTATTACTTGTCTAATAATCTAATTGTACTTTTGCATTGGACTTACTCCAAATCATCTTTTTAAATTTTCTAATATAAATTAATCATGTGATAAAAATAAGTGAAAT
>JAOTQH010000008.1:2519699-2534775 GCA_025631255.1 Cornus kousa | reverse complement strand
AAAAAAAAAAAAAAAAAAAAAAAAAATAGTTACCTCTTTTGACCGAATTAAAAAAAAAGTAAACTTTGTTGAATAAATATTCCTTTCAAGTGCCAAAAATAAAATTATTAGTGTGGAATATATTATTTTATTTGAGAGGACCTTTGGATAAAACAAATAGAAAGGGAAAAAAATAGTAATAAATAAATAAATAAATAAAGTTATATAAAGGGTAGTTATGACATTATAAATGAAGGGATAATGCATTAATGAATGTAAGGACTTTCTTATTATTATTATTTTTTTAAAATAATAATAAATGAAGTGCAATGGGAGAAAAATGAAGTGTGAATATCGCATCCCTTAATTTATTGTGTATAATTAATTATTTATGGTGTATAATTCATATATTAGCCTAAATCTTAATTTATTGTGTACTAATTATTTTAAAAATCAATATCATAAATTATTTTTTTAATTTTTGAAAAATGTACATTTAGTTCTAGAATATCTTTATGTATATAGTAAATAATCCAAATTAAAACTGATTCGAGGTTAATCCAATTTATAGTTTAACACTTTAACTTATGTAATTCCAACTTTAACCCAAGTTAAAAAATAATAATAATAAAATAAAAAAAATAAAAAAATAAAAATTGAAAATGAGTTTTAAAAATTTTCAATTTGAAGGTTTGAACTCGAATTATTACAACCCAACTGTTTTGTTGCATTGGAATTCACATTGAAATTGTGCACAATTCCTCCACAGAATATCATGCAATCAGACAATAGTACGAGTGATTAGACATTTTTTCGTTGCGTATGCGTGTTGTTCTACTGTTGAGCATTCGTAGCCCCAAATGGACCACATGGGTTCGCACCCATTTTGGCACAGACATTTTGACCCAAATTAGCATAACCTCCCCTACGGACCACAACGTGCCTTTGACGTGTAGTCTTCTTCTATTCCTTCCTTCCTCCCTCCCTCCCTCCCTCCCTCTTCTGACTTCTCTCCCATTCACAACAATACTTCTCCTCTCCTCTCCTCTCCTCTCCTCTCTGTACACAGTTATACAAACGTATATGTTTATGTGTACACATTGATATATTCATTTTTTTTCATCTCTACCATACAATTCACAAAACCCATCTCCTATTTTTTGCCGCCAGTTCTTGAATTATCACTACAGACTCAGACAATTATAAACCCATCTTTCAATGGAAATTTCGTCATCATGTTCCTCGCCCTTATCAGTTCATTCCATTATCGATCCCACAGCTCCACCTCGCCGCCGTGTTTCCGCCAAATTCGATCACGGCCATGGTCGCCGGAGAACCCGGAAGATCCTTTCCCTCTACCCAAATAGCCCTTTTTCTTCTTCTCTTATTGCAACAACTACCAGTACTAGTTCTGCTTCTGCTTCTTGTTGTAGTAGTTCTTCTTCTTATTCTTATTTTGGGGTTTCAATAAAACACAGTAAACCCTTCAATTCCCTTTCCGTGCCTTCGTCTCGAAAGCCCATAATCTCTGCTGTGTTCGAGCGGTTCACGGAGAGAGCAATCAAGGCTGTGATGTTTTCTCAAAGAGAAGCCAAAGCTTTGGGCAAAGATATGGTATTTACTCAGCACCTGTTATTGGGTTTGATCGCCGAGGATCGAGCTCCAAATGGGTTTTTAGATTCCGGCATCACCATTGAAGCGGCGCGTGATGCAGTTTCCAGTATTTGGCATGATAATGATAATGGTGATCAGGATTCAGAAACCTCTGAGGTTGCTTCTTCTTCGATCACCTCTGCCACTGATTTGTCGTTCTCTATTAGCACAAAACGGGTGTTTGAAGCTGCTGTGGAGTATTCTAAGACTATGGGCTACAATTTCATTGCGCCGGAGCACATTGCCATTGGTCTTTTCACTGTCGATGATGGCAGTGCAGGTCGGGTCCTCAAGAGGTACATTGTGCTTTTTTGCCTTCACGATTCTGTTTGTTGTGTTTGTATGCCTTTATTCTCTCTCAATTGCAGTGTTTCATGATCATTTCTAACTTTTGGCAACACAGCAATGTGTCATTTGTTAATTTTTTATAATGTTCAGTTGCTTCCTATTGATATTCTGATGGTATGAGATGACAATTTGATTATGAATGATGGAAAACTGGTCTTAGGGAATGGGTGTATGATTTTCCTTTTATGTATGATGCATATGACTGTATTGAGTGACTAAATATTTATTCCTCTCAAATGGTTGTTTAGTTATGCCTGCCCAGCTAGATATTGATAGCTAAAACGGCAGGAATGGCTTTTTGTTCAATTTATGCTTGTCACCAATACTTTGAACTGATAAAATGGCTATTTTTAAAAAGTAGGACTTGGATATGGCTAGGATACAATAATATATATATATATATAGTATATTCTTAATATTGATATGTACAAGAATCAAAACATATGCATGCAGTCTTGGACTTCTTGTTATGAACTGTCACTAAACTAAAAGGAAAGAAGAGAAGGAACTGGGAGTTGGCGCCTACACAACTGGTTATTGTCAACAAGGGCGTTCTAGTGTGTAGGTCTAAAATAATACACTATTTAATAGTTTGTCCTGTTATATATATATTGCTACTAACGTTTCCTTTTAAAAATTGTAATAAACAAATTGAGAGCTGAGAGTGATATTGTATGGATAATTTAGGACTAAATTAGTGATGAAATATTCTCATTGTATCTCCATTATTCTTTTTTGAAGAAATGCTAAGCTTTTCGTAACAATTTTACCATGATGTTATACTTGAATTAGTTTCATTGCAATGTTAAAGACTTGTTAAATATATGTCTCGAAGTATAAGATACATGGTTGAGGAATCTGAGAAGTATGGGACACTTATTAGAAATAATAAAAGATACTTTTAAGGATATCTGATACGTACGAGTATCCGAGTGTCGATATTTGGCACAAACATGATAGGTGTACGTTCCTGTTATAGAAGTATTCGTGCTTCATAGCTACATGATTATGAATGATGAGAAGCTGGTCTTAGAAAATGGATTTATTTTAACTGCCTAAAAGTGTTGTTTCCTTATCCTTGACTAGTTTGCAGGGGTAGATCGTGAAGCGTAAAACAGCACAATGGTTTATCTTTTGGTGTGGGGCAAGCACGTCAGCGCTCTCCCAAAAGTCAACTACCAAAATTATGCACTCATGACACGTTTAATACTCCAATTGATTTATGATAGCATTGTTTAAAGTTGGGCTTTAATATGTCAAAGAAAGTTTGTGAGCCTTATAGACAGAAGCGGTTGATATTGGCTTGGGTTGCAGAGATTGATAGCAAAACAGGAACAATGGGTAGCCCATGACATTGGCTCTGGTTATTTTGTGGTTTTGGGTGAGGCCTTTGATGGAAAGGATTGGCGTCGCAGAGTAGGATTTTCAGGGGTAGAAGAGTTGGACTCTGAGCAGTACCAGTGAATAGTAATTAGGGATTGGCTGTGTTAGTTTTGTGTGCTAGACTGGCTAATCAAAGTAGGCACTATTTTAAGGTTATCAAATATGATTTTGAGGGTATATTCAGATCTATTTGTGGGGTTCTAAAGAGTTGCAAACTGCAAAAAAGTATAGGAATTAAGATGAAAGGTTGATGAGGAATTAGTTAGGCATCACACATATATTCCCGCAGGCACTACATCAATGGTTAGGAATTTAGAATGCATCACATAATCATTTAAAAAGCTTCTGAAAGTTATGTAGACTTGTTCTCCATTGAATTGAAAGAGTGGATATCTATAATCATCCAAAAAAAAGAAAGAGTGGACATATATACAAGATGCTGAAGTGTTATACTCCTACATGAACTGTCTCAAAATTTGCAGGCTCAGGATTTTGACTCTAAAACCTACCTAAACCAACATAAAAGAAACATAGCATACCTTGAACTAAATGACACTCATGGAAACCTGTTACAGTTTATGATCAACAAATGTGAAATTACCAAATACCTTTGACTCCTAAAGTATTAGAAAACATTTACAACTAACGAACAAAAATCCTGACTTAAAATAAATATTAATTATGATTTTTTCACAAGTGATAAACCAAGGTCCCAAGTGGGCCCTATCTTGAAACAGAACCAAGTCCTAAATATTTCGCTTCCTTTAAATTTGCTCTTTTGTAAGCTTCTTATGGATTGCATGAATCATCTTCCCCCCTCCCTCCCTCCCTCCCTCCCTCCTCTCTCTCTCTCTCTCTCTCTCTCTTTCTCTTATCACCTAAAGAAAATATGTGATTGCATTTCCCTTGGAACTCATCACCTGATTTTGATTGGAGGTTTTGGCTGATATCCATGCTGGTCATGAGTTTCAGAACCTCATAAGCCAGAAGAACGTGTTTTATCTCATGTCTATGTTGTTTCAGAGTAAAGGATTTGGTTGCAAAGATATACTAATGTCACGGAATAATAAATTGTGCGGTCTTCTGAATGCATGTAAGGAGCTTGCAATAGTCTTTTACTTGAAGAAAACTTTTAATTTTATTTATTGGACTATTGCCAAAACTATGATTACTCTTTAATAGTATGGAAAATATGGAATGTTGAAGAATAATATAATTAGAATTTTTATAAGAGATTTTTCTTGTGATTTAGGATTACTGCAGAACACTCTTATATAGGGAATCTCTCTAATAAATAATTCTCAACTTCCAAGTCTTCCATAGTTCCATTCCAATCCTTTCTTATCAATGTTGTTTGTTAATATATCAAATCAGATATACATCTTTCGTGGTCAATAAATTCGAAGTGAATTGGGGTCTAAGTTAATGTATATATTGTCCATTTTCCATTCATGGGGCTAGATTATTATGATTTCAGATTAGGGACAAATGTCAATCACTTGGCAGCTGTGGCAGTCTCCAGACTTCAAGGAGAGCTTGCCAAAGATGGTAGAGAATTACCTGCTGTATCCAAACGGACACGTGAAAAATCCTTTCCTGGAAAAGCCAGTGTTGTCGGATCCTCTGGAAAAACAAGAGGTAGGAATACAGTTTTTCTCATTTTTCTACCTTTCATTTGTTAATTCATTTCAATTTACAAGAATGGAGAGGGTCGCTTAGTAGTTCATTGTTTATGTCAGGGAATAATGCTTTGGCTCGATTCTGTGTGGATCTCACCGCTCGTGCTAGTGATGGACTCATTGATCCTGTAATTGGTCGAGACACTGAGGTACAGAGAATTGTTCAGATACTTTGCCGGAGAACTAAAAATAATCCCATTCTCCTTGGTGAAGCTGGGGTTGGGAAAACGGCCATTGCTGAAGGGTTGGCGATTAATATTGCACAAGGAAATGTCCCTGTTTTTCTCTTGGTGGGTTTCTTCCTTCATGAATGATTCATGTTAATATATGTGATGCAATTTGTTGGATTAATTCATATTGCATATACTTTTAGTTCTCTGGTGACCATTCTATGCTAGCAATTTAATTAGCTTTACTGTTTCTTGCACAGACAAAACACATAATGTCCCTAGATATAGGTCTATTAATGGCAGGCTCAAAGGAGAGGGGAGAGCTAGAGGAACGCGTTACTACGTTAATTAAGGACATAAAAAAGTCAGGTAAGCACATTTTTGGAGTTATGTGTAGCATCAGAATTGTTGAAATCATGGCTCAGCTTGATGCAATAACATTGCAGGCAATATTATTCTTTTTATTGATGAAGTCCATACACTAATTGGGTCGGGCACAGTTGGACGAGGGAACAGGTCTGGTCTTGATATTGCTAATCTATTGAAGCCGCCACTCGGGAGGGGTGAATTACAGGTGATGGTCTCTAATATTGTGTGTGTGTGTGTATAATTGTTATGCAATTGTATATACAGTTATTGATGCACATGAGATGTAGAAATCAGTTTTATATAATGCTAAAGAACCTGAAATGGTGCACTTATTGGAAGCCATTATATTGAAAGATGGTTAAACTTGGTTGGAAGCCAAATTTAATGGCTGTAATGAGCTGGTCCTTGCTAACAACAGGATCACGGTGGTTTCCTGACCTATGGGATTGAGGTCATGCCTGAACTAAAGCATTTTTGAACCCTAGACCAGTAGACTGAACCACGTACTGCTTCATTGCCATCTACCTAACTATTTGGTTGATCAAAAGACAAATGAAGAAATCTGACACATCATTTATGATGTTTCAAATGTGTAGGACGTTGGCATGAATGCAGGCTCTTAATGTTGGTATTCAGAAACTGAACTTAAAATTTTCCATTCTCTCTTGTCTTTAGAAAGATCTCTTCGAGGATTTAAGAAATATATTGTAGAAGGGAATGCCGAATATCTTGATCACCATGGACTTGTCTTATCAAAGTTTCAAGATGAAATTTGAAGATATGAATTTTGGTGGTGGAATGAATAAGTCCAAAATATTGTAAAAACAAAGCAGGAATGCTATAAAGTTTGTTTTAAACTAAAAATAATGAAACCTTTTAAAAATACAAAAATGTAAATAAAAAAGTTAAGAAAGTAGTAAGTGAAGCTAAGTGAAGCAAAACATAGAGCATATGATGATCTTTATTCTAAACTAGGCACAAAAGATGGATAGAAGAATATATAAACTTGCTAAATTAGGAAAGAGAAAAACTAGAGGCTTTAGCCATATTAAATGCATTAAGAGCGAAGACTAAAGGGTTTTAGTAAAAGACGATGAAATTAGATAAAGATGGAAAAGTTATTTTGAGAAATTGTTTAATGAAAATCATATAGGAAGTTCAAGCTTAAAAGAATATAGTAACTTTAGGGATAACATATTTTTTCATAGGTCAAGGAGTGTGAGGTTAGAAAATGCCAAAGGAAGATGAAATTAGAAAGGGCTTTAGGGCCTCGATGGCATTTCTATTGAGGTTTGGAAGTGTCTATGGGAGGATGGCTTGTCTTGGTTAACAAAATTGTTTAATATGATAGTAACAACTAAGAGAATGCTTAATGAGTGGCGCACAAAAGTATTTTAATGCCTATATATTAAAATAAAGGGGAGATACAAAGTTGTAATAATTATCGTGGTATTAAACTAATGAGTAATATATGAAACTGTGGGAGAGAGTGATTGAACAACGCTGAACATGAGAGTTGCAGTGTCGGAAAATCAATTTGGATTCATGTCGTCAGGATGGTCAACGATCGGGGCTATTTACTTATTGAAGAAACCAATGGAAAGATATGGAGAGAAGAAGAAAGATCTCCATATGTTTTATTTATTTATTTAGAGAAAGCCTATGATAGGGTAGCTAGAGATTTAATATGGAGGGTTTTAGAAAAAAGTCACAAAGGGATATATTGACACAACAAAGGATATGCACGATGGTTGTGAGATTATAGTTGGCACAACGGTAAGGGAAACAAGTGAATTTTCAATTATTGTAAGCTTACATCAAGGGTCAGCATTAAGGCCATACCTTTTTGTGTCGGGTTATGGATAAGTTGATAAGACGCGTTCAAGTTGAGATTCGATGGTTTATGTTATTTGCTGATGATATTATTTTAATCAATGAGACTAGAGACGAAGTAAATGCCAAATTGGAGGTTTTGAGGGAAGCTCTGGAATTAAATGGGTTTAAGATAAGTAGAAATAAAACTGAATTTATGTTGTGTAAGTTTAGTAATTATAGAAATACAAATGAGAGTGCAGTGAGTATTGAGAATCAAGAGGTACAAAAAAGTGAACATTTTTGTTATTTTAGGCTCAATTATTCATAATGAAGGAGAAATTGGAGATTATGTTAATTATAGAATTAAGGCAGGATGAGTTAAATGGAGGAGATCGGCGTTTCACCATAAGATTGAAAAGGAAGTTTTATGGAATAGCTATTAGACCCTCCGTATTTTATGGATAGAATGTTGTGCAACTAGGAAACAACATATACATAAATTGAGTATGGCAGAACTGTGAATGTTGAGATGGATTTGCTGTAAGACTAGGGATAGAATTAGAAATGATTACATTTGTGAGATGGTTGGAGTAGCACCAATTGGAGATAAAACAAGAGGAAATCGGTTAAGATGGTTTGGACATGTGCAAAGAAGACCTTCAAGTGTGCGAGTTTGGAATAGTGAGTGTCCACATTGAGGGTAATACTAGGGGAAGAGAAAGACCAAATTTAATATGAGTAGAGTTGGTAAGGAAGGATATGATGACATGTGATTTGACTGAGGCCATGGCTTGTGATAGAGCAGAATGGAAACATAAGATTTATCTAATTGACTCCAAGTAGTTGGGAAAAAGGCTTTGGTCGTTTTTGTTGTAAGTTGAAGATGTGTACTTTGCAAGGAAAAATTAAAGGGTTTAAGCTCCACAGACCTTGGCTTTTACAAGAAAAACATTGTAATGAAGATGCTGAGAGTGATAAAAAATACATACAAAAAAAAGATGCAAAATGAAGAATTTCTGAGGTTAAGTCACAAATAAATAAAATATTCACAAGTAAGAACCCACTACGCTAATAACATTTGCACTGGATGATCCTTGATTTGACGAATTTGATCTTTGCTATATTTGAAATCTAAACAACTAATCATAGATCAAGCATTTGATGCAAGACTTTCTATCATACGTATTAAATGTTTAATAACATTTGCACCATATATCTTGAATTTTTATTTTATTTTATTTTATTTTTTAAGTTTTTATGAAATATATTCCTTTCCTTTTTTCTTTTTTCGTTTTTTTGGGGGGTGGGGTGGTAAGACAGTCAAATGCATGCAACCACAATTGCTCCCTTGTGAAATGTTTTTCTTGGTGGTAAAATACATTTAATATGAATTAGGAAGCAATGCTGCTGGTTATTGTGTGTTTGAAGTATAAATTATTTTGAACGTATTGTTAGAACCAAATCAAAAGAACAAGATTTGAATAGGCATCGTAAAGGTAGTGTCTTACTCCAAATTAGCAAAAAAATAAATAAATAAAATAAAATTGCAGATTATATCTTGTTGTGTCCACAATATATTGATAACGATCAAAAAATGGGTTTGCAAGTGAGAAATTAGGTGTGCTGTAAATATTGGTTTTATCAAAGGGAAAATCAATATGTTGATAGACATTTAAAACATTAAACAGCCTCTTTGCTTCATTTTTCTTTCCTGATTTTGTTATTGACTTGAAAATACTTTTCCGTTTTTCCTGAATAGTTTACACTTTATATTTTTTTTATGTTCTCTTAAGCAATTTTCCTCATTCTTGGAATACATCTATCAAATCTTAAACAGAGAGTTTATTTCCAGGTTCTCAGCTCACTTTCAAATTTGTCTCTCTATTAGTTTTTGAAGTTTTAGAATTCTGTAAGTACTGCTACCGTCATTGGGAGGCTTTTTGTTACTGGAGTGACACTGCCTCTCATGCTATTGGCAGAAAGCATCTTCTTTGTTTTTCTCTTTCCTTTTTCTATTCTTAGTTTGAGGCTTACATGTGTATAGCATGTTCTAATGACTATTTGTGCTCCTTAAATGAGGTCTGTTTTTTATTTTTTTATTTTTTTCTTCCCCCAAGTTCTTTTCATGTGTTTCACTAACATTCCAGTCGTTGCAGTGCATTGGGTCAACAACTCTGGATGAATACAGGACACATTTTGAGAAGGATAAAGCATTAGCACGAAGATTCCAGCCTGTGTTGATTAATGAACCAAGCCAGGTAATGTTATTTAAAAATTTTCTTTAAAGTTTGTTTATATGTTCCTGTTGTATTCTAATAAATATCAACTTTGCATTAAATTCCACAGGAGGACGCAGTTAGGATACTGTTGGGTCTGCGTGAGAAATATGAGGCCCATCACAAATGCATATACACATTGGAAGCCATAAATGCTGCTGTGCATCTGTCAGCAAGATACATTCCTGATAGGTATCTTCCGGACAAAGCTATTGATCTCATTGATGAGGCGGGAAGTAAAGTTCGCATGGAAGCCTACAAGAGGAGAAAGCAACAAGAGACTTGTATACTTTCAAAGTCACCGGATGATTATTGGCAAGAGATTAGAGCTGTTCATGCCATGCATGAAGTGGTATTAGCAGTTCTTCTTGATGCTACATTTCGGATTTGCTAATATCATCAACTGTTTTAGATGTTCTAATAGGCATCACTTCCATATCTTATGCATACGCAGGTCCTAGAAAGAAAAGTAAATAAAAGTGAAAGTGATAGTTCTTCTAGAGTGGAAGATGGTAATAAACTCATCCTGGAAGACTCTCTGCCATCCAAATTTGATGATAATGAGTATGATTATTGGCCTTTGAATTGTGTATATAAATAGAAACCGTGGTTGAGTTGTCCTGGTTCTAATTGATCTCAATTTGATTATTTTACAGATCAGCTGTGGTTGGACCTGGTGAAATAGCAGCAGTTGCTTCACTCTGGTCTGGGATTCCAGTTGAGCAGCTCACTGCTGATGAAAGAATGCAACTGGTCGGTCTTGATGAGCAGCTTAGAAAACGGGTTGTTGGTCAAGATGAGGCTGTCGCTGCGATTTCTCGTGCTGTTAAGAGATCTCGGGTTGGCTTGAAGGACCCTAATAGGCCAATTGCAGCAATGCTTTTCTGTGGCCCAACTGGGGTTGGCAAAACTGAACTAGCAAAAGCTTTGGCAACATGCTATTTTGGTTCGGTAAGACTTCTTTGTAACAATTTCTGTGTTTTTTCCCCTTCATAAAATTCTTTTAAAAGTGGTATCCGCCAAATAGCATATAGTGAAATTAGATCTTTTAACTAAACATTAACTGACTGACCCACGTAATTGGATTCTATAGATTACCTTGAGATCTGAATTTGAAGTTGTGAATCACGCAAAGGAAAATTTATCTGGAGTTAACTTTATTATTTTATTTGTACAGCTTTTTGGAAGAATTTACTGGATTTCCCCTTGTCAAGAACCTTTGTCTCCTGATATTGGTCATACCTTTATTTATTAATACATCTAATAAAGTATTCATTTGGTTTTTCCTATATAAAGACCTGCACTCGGTGATGACTCTAATGAATAAAGACCTTTAGAATGCCACAGTGGTTCGCATCCCATCACCGTGTTTCACTTAATTATCAAAATATGCATATGAGTTCTTTTGCATATCAAATGCTTATTATAGTATCCTTAATGTTTCAATGCAGGAGACAGCCATGCTAAGACTGGACATGAGTGAATATATGGAACGGCATACTGTGAGCAAGTTAATAGGATCACCCCCAGGTTATGTAGGCTTTGGAGAGGGAGGCACCCTTACAGAAGCTATCCGAAAGCGACCTTTCACGGTGGTATTGCTTGATGAAATAGAAAAAGCCCATCCAGACATATTCAACATTCTTCTCCAATTGTTTGAAGATGGTCGCCTAACAGATTCTCAGGTTTGTGGCTAGTGTTACACACTTTTACTTGAATATTCTTCTTTACTTGATTGATTTGTAATTTACTCTTGAATATCAAGATTCCTGATTCAATGAGATTTGGTTCAACAGGGTAGGAGAGTATCATTTAAGAATGCATTGGTAGTGATGACGTCTAATGTGGGATCTACTGCCATCATAAAGGGTAGGCACAACTCCATCGGCTTTTTGCTTGCAAGAGACGAATCAACTTCATATGCTGGAATGAAAGCACTGATAATGGAAGAACTGAAGGGGTACTTTCGTCCAGAGTTACTCAACAGAATAGATGAAGTAGTTGTCTTTCATCCTCTTGAGAAGACTCAGGTTTGTCTCCTATTGAGATTTATTATTATTATTTATTATTTTTATAAGTCACTCACGAACCCATTGTCCTGTTGAGGATTCAAACCCTCAACCTAAAGGGGCAGGCTAAACCATTGGTGTTCCTTCAACCTTGATGAGTCCGTTGCATTAGTTTATATTAACATTTGATTTGATTTTTCATTCATATCAGATGTTCGAAATATTAAATATAATGGTGCAAGAGGTTAAGCAAAGGACCTTATCACTGGGAATACATCTGGAGGTATCTGAAGCAATCTTGAACCTCATATGCCAACAAGGGTTTGACAGGAGTTATGGTGCTCGGCCTCTTCGGCGGGCAGTCACCCTCATAATTGAAAATGTCTTGAGTGAAGCACTTCTTTCTGGAGATTACAAGTCTGGCGATACTGCTTTTATTGATTTAGATCATTCAGGAAACCCAGTTGTGACTAAATCAAGGGGGAATATCTACTTCTTTGGTACGACATCCGTCTTGTAACTGTAAGTAATAACTATTCCAATTCATGCTGTAAATCCATTCTGTATATCTGATTAAATTTTATTTAGTCTAGGTGATTGATTGATCCACGTATAAAGGAATAAAAAATACCAGTTTAGAATTCTTTGGACCATTGGATAATTTTGATGAATTTGGGTTTTCTCATTTCTGTGTCAGCAGTTTACATTTCTGGGTTGGTACCAAAAGGAATTTATTTGGAAGATAAAATATATGTGATTGAAGATGCATGTGGGCAGTAAAATTTGTCTCTACAAGTCTTATTTAAATGGAAAATTCCATTTTATCCAACAGGAGTGCATGGGCAGTAAAATTTCTTCCCCATTCTCAGATTGCAGCAGTTTCTGTGACCATTTCTTATCTACAGATAAAAAGTATTTTCAACTGATTTTGCTGTTCTATTATTGCTTTTCAAGTGGAAGTTCTAATTATGAAACTGCTAGTGCGCCAAAGCAGCAGGACAAAGTGACGACGTTGATTGTTTAGCTAAATTTTCACAGCATCAAAGTTATAAAATTATTATCCTTTACGTTCACACAACCTTCCCGTGAAAATAAAATAAAAATAAGAATAATAAATTTATGAAAAAGTTAGGTGGTAAATAAAAATTACTTTGCCTCAAATTTTCTTTTTCCCGTTATCAGAACTCCCAATGTTAAAAAAAAAAAATTGCAGTACGTTCACTTTTCATTATTTTCTATCCAAGCAAACAAGAACTCCAAACACGCACTCAACCCGACAACTCCATTATAAAAATAAATAAATAAATCCTAACTATTTGAGAGATGCAAAATTTTCAAAACACAAAATATAAATGGTATACTTCTGGTAATTACAAAGAGTAATAATACAGCAACCAAAGTTAATCCACCCAATAAGAACCGAATTTGACATGAAAAAAGCTTCGCCAATCACCTTAAACATGTTGATTGGAAAACAATAGTTCAACTATTGGAAAAGGTTTATTTTACCCTCAAAAACTCATCTTATCTACATTTCAAGCCCTTCCATTTTTTTCTGTCTAAAATTTATCCAACCAACCTAAAATCTCTTTTCCATCTCTATCTAATATCTGGGTGGAATCTCTTCTCCATCTCTGTTCACTGTCCTACCCACTGCCGTCATCCCTTTGCTTCACATCTCTCTGTACAAAAATACATTTCTCCATGATACATTTATTTTTCCATTGTCTGAGTTACTCATCAAAGAAGACCCAAGTCAATAGATTCCATGGCATGTACCATTGATTCGTTTTCCTTCACAAAATCCTAAATGAAGAGATTAGGCATATATATGACTTGTGCAAAATTGAAAAGTGAGTCAGAGTAAGAGAGAGGAGAGAGAAGAATTGGGATTTCTTCGCTGGGTTTAATGAGTAACTTTGTTTGTCTGGCGAGTTGCTAAATTAAATATTGGATATGTGATAGTGGACAATTGTGTATAGGGAAACCAAAGTTATTCCCAAATTAAAAAAATAATAAATATGAATAATAACATTAATAAAAGAAGAACAGTGCCGTCGTCTAGTCAAAAAGGGCTTACCTTTCAAATTCTTGTACACACACACACACACACATGTATAATCTACCCATGGTAATGGTAATGACCAGAACAAAAGGAACGGTAAGTCCAGCATCTTTACACCCTTTTTAACTTTCTCTTTCCATGAACTTGGAGGAGCTTTTTCTTTTTTGCAACAGCGTCGTAAGCCCTTGCCGCCGAACTGCCTCCACCGTATAGATGTAGTTAGTGACGTTTATCTTTCATGCAGTTTCTTTGCTTTTCTTTTTATTTATTATTATTCTCTTAATTTTATCATGATTATGTGACATTCTTTTTTGTAGTTTTACCATGGTTATCTGATGTGGCTTGGCAACCTCAGGTTCGGTGAAAGTTTCGGGAATAAATTTCGGTAATTCTATCATTTTTCAATTACAAAATATGGAATATACAATAAGGTCTAATCATACAAAGAGTTGGGCATCTTCGAGTGGATCAAAATCCTCTCCAGCGCTACAGTCCTCCTGTTCAAGCCAGTGAACATAGCTTGAGCCATGTCACTGCCCAAACAAGTAAGAAAAAAATTCATCACATTAAATTACTTATTATACAAATATATAAATAAACACATCTTGGTACAAACTGTAAATCACAATATTTTTTTAACCTACATCCCAACTTTTTCCTTACCAACGTCCCACTTATTATACAAATACATAAATAAATATATCTTGGTCCAAATTGTATATCATAACAATTTTCTAATCTACATCCCAACTTTTTCCTTACCAATATCCCACTATTCATCTCTTTATCTTGTTTGGGATACATGTTAGAAAAATGTTGAGACGTTGGCCTTGCATATAACATTTTCCTAATGTACATCCCAACTTTCTTTTTATTAATATCCTAATATTTTTCTAAGGTACATTACAAAATATCCTATATACATCTATGTATGTATACACAAAAAATTTATTTATTTTTTTAATTTTTAACTTTTACCATTTTAACTTACCAAATGGCATAGGTTGTCCACTATTGCAGGAGAGGATTTCATTCCTTTTCGAGTGGGCTAGAATTGGACTCATTCACAAACCAACCATCCGTCCAATCACACGGACTGAGTTTGACATTAGTCCTTTGACCTGCTCTCCATTAGACTTCGGTTCAAATCGAGCCCAGTTCGAACAATATTTGGTGGGACTCATAATCTCATTAAACAAACTGGCAGACCTCTATTTACCGTAAAAATAAAAAATAAAAAATAAAAAGAAAAAAAAACTGGCAGACTTCAAACAGCCAATAACCCAAGAAGCCAAAGCGCCAAAAAAAAAAAAAAAAAAAAAAAAAAATG
>JAOTQH010000008.1:2508688-2519599 GCA_025631255.1 Cornus kousa | reverse complement strand
GAGAATTGGAGAGAAAAATACCAAAACCCGGTTACTGTTCACGGGCACGAATCACTGTTTCCGAGCTCAAAATCCGATCTTCACCGTTCAGATTTTAACTCATTGAGTCATGAACCTCTCCTTCAAATTTCAGCTCGATCGGATCACGGATGAAGTGGGATCGGACGTTTGATGAAATCTGGGCAGAATGGAAAAACCTGCATTTTTTCTTCTCTTTTTTCTAAAAGCTACGTCTGGTCTCCTCTCTTTTTATACTGACTTCCTTAGAGTTATTCACCCTAAAAGGCTGGGCTTTGGGCTTTCCTCCATATAGAAGGAAATAAACCCAACACATTATTCTATAGTAAATTGAAAAAGAAGAATGAAAAAAAAGGTGTTCTCACGTTCCAGTTCCAAGGTATGTGAGTTTGAAGATTGTTTTGTATATTTCATATCATCATAGATGACCAAAAGATGTTGAGTTTCGGAATGGAACTGAGACAACCAAGGACGGTGGGACCTTCCCTTCACACCGATGAGTCTGTTGTATATTCTGGCACATTTGGTTCAGATTTTCATTAATCTCAGATCTTCAACATTTTAGGTTGATGCTGCTGGAGGTAAAGAAAATGTTCCTCCCCCAGGAATTGCTCTGGAGTTGCCTGAAGCGATCATGTTGACACGAGTTATTGTGTGCAGCCTCTAAGAATAGTCACCCTCCTGATCGAGGATGTCTCTCGAGTGATGCTCTTCTTTTGGGCAATTCCAGACCTGGTGCCACTATTTCTGTCACTATCAATCCAGTAGATACATCTACTTAATTTGATTCAGCATCCTTACAGGTAATGATGACTTCTACCACTTTATGATGTAAATTTTTTTCCTCCCCCAGATATATCTAAGTAAAAATTTCAATGTAGTGTAGGTGATAAATTCATTCTTATACGGACAAGACTTACTGTGTGCAGCCTCTAAGAACAGTCGCCCTCATGATCGAGGATGTCGCTCGAGTGACGCTCTTCTTTTGGGCAGTTAGATAAAAACTAGTCAATCTTGTATTTGATACAATACTGATTTTAAGTGGCAGTCCTTGTTGCAAAGGAGGAACTTGCATCATCCAGTTGTCTCGAAAGAACTAAAAATTGTTTTGGTCCAGATAAAATGGAAATCAAAATTCTCTCCGGTACACTTATTTTTGCAAAGTTGTAGCCGAATTTATTTTGAAAATTTACCACTTTAAATGTTGTATTTCACCATTCTAATGGTGAAAATTCACCAATGGCGAAGGTCAAAGTACAAGACTTCATTTTAATACATGAGTAGTGTGTGCGCAATTCATGCTGCAGGGCATCTCATACTGGAGAGGATTCTGATCCCAAATTTATTGGAAATTATATTATGGCCCGACCTGAAGCTATACTTGTTTGGTATTTTGTTTATGTTGTGTGATTTCGATGTCATTGGCATACTTTGTAGGGCAGTTTTGAAGGGCTGTGACAGTGTCATTGGTTGAAAAATATTCTGGTAATGGGGTAGTGCTATAATTAGGGCCATATCACAGGCACTCACAGTCCCTATCAAAATTTGAACTCTTTGAAAGACGAGGAAATGCCAGTAGGCTACAATTTTTGGTAGTGAAAAGAAATAAATTGAGCCCGTTCATGTAAGAGTCCATTTAAAAGAAGAATTATAGGAAATTCAAGTTTCAACTTTTTGGAGTCAAATAATCCGAGCACAAATAGTGCTTGCCTGCTTGTAAACTTGTATTTGGCTTGGTTCGTTAGCACATTTGCATAAGTTTGTTTGTTTGTTTGTTTTGTGTTTTTTTTTTTCACCTCCTTTTACTTATTTTAACAATTTGGATAATTTTCCTACCTAATTATTGATGAATTAAGAATTATAAAAATATAAAAGTTCAGAAAAATATTAACATTTTGAAAAATTAAAATAAAATGCGTCACAAACTCGCCAAACCTATGTTGCCAATTCACTTGCAATCCTACCAATAACAGAGGTTACTTTTACTACATACTAGGCAAACACAATAGAGAATAATATCAACAGCTTCAGGCAAGTAATTTCTTGAATGAGAGAATGGATTGTATTGAGATTTACACCACTATATTGAATGTGGACAGGTTCACCATTCACGAGCAATGTCCATTGCAGCACCTGTTATTGCACAAAAGCTGAAGCAAATTTCCATTCGTACGTTGGTTACCAAACAGAAATGCAGCTTTTTCAAACAAAACTAAATAGGGAATGGCTCTCATTTTCAATGATAATCCATCTACCATACAATATCTACTACATCTGCATCTATGACCGAGAAAGGACGCAAGATTAGTGATTCTTCTAAAGAAAAGTAAATGTTGAACATCACGTAGGCGTATACTCTGTTACAACCTTTGAACTTTTAATCATTTGCCAGACAACAATGGCTTTCAATAAATAGATTACTCAATCCTCAGTTATTCAGACAGAAGAAAAGCTCTTAAGCTTACCCAGTTTTAGCACAAGATGGTTCCCACATGACCAACCTCACCATCTGAGATCGCTGACAAAAACGTGCTCAGCAATATATCACCTGATCTACTCCTGAAAGTTAGGAAGAACAAAAAGGAAATACAACCATTATTGACAATTGGAGAGTAAGAAGGGAGGGGGAAGCAAAATAATTTTAGCAATAAATATTTAACTTGATGTCATGGTTGAGCACAGACACACGCAGCAACACCTCTATTAATGCAAAAATCTCATTTCACATGACAGTCAAAGTGCATAAATTTTATATTTTTAGATCTACGTTTGATGTAGAGAAGGCAAGGAGGGGCATAGGTAAGGTAACTTGCACAGTTCTCAAGGGATGGGAATGCCGATTAACCTGGATATCAGAAAGGTTGCCTTCCTGATAATGGCTCACTTCATTATTTAGCCCCAAATACAACCTCTGGTGGTGTTTGCACACAAATCACTATTGAACACTAGCACAACACTTGGTGGAAATTTGGGTGCGACCACTATCAGGTATTGGATCTGAGTCATCTGACTATCGATTGGTGTGGGGATGGTGAGTGGGAGGGTTGCCCTGCATATGAAAGCTCACCCAAAATGCATACAATGCATCTTTCAGCACTGTCATGGAAGCAGCAATGTATGTTGTAAACATATAAACAGTAGCATATGCTAGCAATTTATGAATCACAAGCACAAGAAACAGCCATCGTGAATGACCTACTAATGTCATGGAAGATGCACATGATCATTTATTTTGTAAGTAGAAGATGCACATGATCATAAAACTAATGAAAAAGGTGAAATTTGTCTCAACATGTCTAATTAGGTGTGGCGACTAGCAAGAGAAAATATCATATTAGGTGGCAAATTCCACTTAACCACACCAGATACTCATCCAATTTACTCAAGGATTTCTTCCTCATTGCCAGCATTGCAGCAGCATGCTACCACTCTAGCTATTGATAACAGTGTTTTCAAAAGATTTTGCACCTCTACAATTGAACCATTTTCAAAGATCACCTCTTCAGGTAATTTTGTACATTACCAAGCACAATGCCACAGACGCATAGATGTTTCATGAATCCTGAATCGGGTATGTATTGGGTGGTCTTACACTTATTGAATGGGTGCAGGTGGTAAAGCTACTAGTCCTTTTGGGTGTCGAACCGCCGAGCTGGCCTGGGGATACTACCATGTGACTTGGGAGATTGGTTAGTGGATCTTACACAAAGGTGTGGATCCCAACGTGAAAGCGCAAGGGTTTAGTAGGGCAAGTTTGTCCTGGTCACAGACCTGTTTTGAGTCCCACATCAGGTGTGTACTGGATGGTCCTGGGTTTCTTAAATGGGAGCAAAGAATCCACGACTAGTCTTTTGGGTGTGGAACCGTGAGAGCAAGCTCTAACTTTAATGCCAAGAATGCCAAAACAGCAAGACAAAATGACAAAGTTGACTAGTTTAAGCACCCATGAAACTAGATTAGAGAGAATAGCTAATATTTAGTATTAATACCTGCTCCATTTCTGTAGCATCATCATTCTTCTGTTCAGGCTCGATATGTTTAGGCTCGTCAGTTGCTTCATTAAGATCATCTGTAACCATTTTGTCATCTTTCACACTTTCATTTGTTGTCATGGCTTCATTCTCAATACTGAAATCAGCAGGAAGCTGGCCTGACTTCAATGCCTACACATCACAGTTTGAACCAACACTTGGATCATCAGATATCTACAACTTGAACTACAAAGATAAACTACCTAATTAGAAACAGAAGTATTACAAAGCCGTCCACCGTTCAAGAGAGCGAAGGCAAAAATGGAAAGCAAAATAAATTAAAAAATAAAATAATTTGCAAAACCAACTTAGGCACTCTGAGGGATCACCTGTTCAAGCCTTGCAACCTCTTCAAGAGTTTGGGAGTTCACAATGGCAGCCTGCATTCCCATGGTTAAATGTTAATCAAACACTACAAAAACAGTTAGCCAGAGAGAACTAAAGTGCAAATGAGGCTCTATATGACGGGAAAGAAAAAATGAGCATGGCTTGATTTTGTAAGCCACGTCTTGTGGTTTAGTAGAAGATACAGCCACAGTTATATTACGTGGAAATGTGAAACCTGATTCAGGTTGCATACACCCAGTGATTATGACAAGATTGAGGGGAAATAATGTTAGTGACTATAACCCGAATACTTATACATGGAAAATATATCTCACTGTTCTAGTCTGATAAAGCATATTATTCCTTTATAAGACTAACTGAAAGTTGCTGAAATATGAAATAAACATGGAGTAAAAAACAGAAATAGAAACAAATATGATAAGAACTATACCTTGATAGCTATAATTTGTTCTGGTGTAGGGGCAACAATTTTAGGGGTTTGCTCTTCCTTAGGAACCTCCGGGGTACTTTCAACCTCACCAGGTACAAATGTTTTAACGGATGTCTTTTTAGCTTCCTCTTCAGCTTCTTCTGATGCAAATAGAATATCTGCCTCAGCTCGCTCCTGTCATCAACAAAAACATTATAATTGGAAGCCCTACCATTTAGAATAACCCAATAAAGGCAACAATGCTAAATACGACAAAAGAGTACATGACTGGAAAGTTGAAATTGCAATCCTCCAGAACATGGAATTGAAACCGAACTATAGTCAGATAGGAGGCAACAAGAAAATAAGGTATTTTGTTCAAGTAATAAGCAAATAACAAAATACATTTTGTTCAAGTAATACTTTGTACAAGAGAACCTAAAATTAATGTTTAGATTAAAAAGGAATTGAAAAAAAGAGAAAGATTGATGCATAAAAATAATGGATGCACAAAGATTAGTTATGTTGTTAAAACTTGTTTATGAGTCCACATAAACAGACCTAACTCATCCCTTGATCAGGAAAGGTGTTTCATTAAAGGATTTCTTCTTAAAGAATAACAATACACGGTTGAATGAATTCAAAATGCATAAGGAACAACCTCACAAACACCATGGATTAAAATTAATGGACACAAAAGAACATCAATGCTTGTAGTTTAGTATTTATGCACATCAAATAAATATAATGAGCTAACTTTAGGAAAGCACTGTTGATAAAACCATGCTGTTTCTTATATAACTAGAATTCTCTTTAATTGAATGCTCGAAGCAAGAAGTGATTTTGGCACCTTATGGGAAAAGTATTTTAATTCCAAGGGCAACTGAAAAGTATTTTAATTCCACCGGTAACCAACTATATTCAAGTGGTTTGAAAGAGTTCAGCCAAAAACTAGAACTTGGAGAGATGCAATGAATGTTGTGGATGTTGGAAGCAGAATGGAGGTAGCGGCAGTGTAGGTAGTAGGGTGGTTGCAGTGGTGGTGGTGGTGGTGGTGGTGTCATTAAGTGGTAAAATCACAATGATTGTAGTTTGATGGCAGGGGTGTTATTACAGTCCAGCAGAAGTAATAGTATCATTATTGCAGCACTGGAAGTAGTAATGATAGCTGCAATGAGAAGATGATGATACAGGTCAGAAATTACCAATGTAGTGGTAGTGAAGGTGGCAATGGTACAATGATTGAGGCCAAGATCAGTTTAATGTTGTCCACTGGTAGTTAAGTCTTCATTGAATGAGTCTTTACAATTACAGGTCATTATGACTTTGGAAGACTGAGTTCGCCCTTCTTACTTAAGAGTAAAGAGATAAACACACAAGTCTATCAAGACAGGCCTACCCCTAACGAGTGACAAGTTTAACTCATACGATGAGAAACTTAAATAGTTTTAGTGATGAAACCAGTTATGATATAAGAAAGGCAAAGAATGATATTCTCAACTGCAAAATTTTCAATATGACACTCTATGAAAATAAAAGATAATTTTCTTCCTGTGCAACTTTCAAATTCAAAGCAAGAAGATATGATCAAATTATGCTTTATTTTACTGCAAAAATGAAATTTTGTGCTACTACTACTTGTAATTAATAATTCTGATCTCATATAAAACTTGTACAAAAGCTTCTCATCTATTGTACTGTAAAACCAAAATTATAATACACACATAAAAGACTCCCACTACCACAGGGATTTGTGCACGCGTATGTGGTGTCAGACAGTTGTATACTTCCCAGACCTATAAACACTTCTCCATCACCATTCCTGATCCCACCTCTGCACCTACACTTGCTTTGTGCTCTAACGTTATCCTCCTCTAAACCATGTTGGTTTTATTAAAGGGTTAATATTCTGCATTCTATTTGGATTCCAATTTAAGACGACCCCAAATACCAATTCCACCGCATAAAATCAAGAACCTACTTGTCACAGCCCCAGCGTCCCCCCACCCCCGTAAAAAGAAAAAAGAAAAAAGACAAAAAGAAAAAGAAAAAGAAAAAGCAAAAAACGGAAATATTTATGATCCGGAATCTAAATCCAGTTGGAAGGAGGTCATGTCCTAACAGGTATGTGCTCAATTTGAGCCTCAACATGCTGAAGAAAGCAATAGTTAGAATAGTTATTGCCAATATCAAATGTAATTAACATATTATATCATACAAACACAAGATGGACAGATGACAACACAACACAACCACACAAGCACATATTTATATTATTTGGAGACTTCTGCCACTTCACACTTCTGGGTTAGGTTCCTGCAAGCTCCAGTGCTACTGAAAAGAATCAATGGACATGCAATTTTCAATACTGAAACTTAACAAAAGGAACTTAAATACTGGTGATCATGTCGTATAACTAACTCGGCCTTTGTGCTAGAAGTGGGTTTCAGTATACTTAAGAAAGCTAGTAAAATCACCACATAAATGATAATAACAGACACACCTTTTGCTTCACTTTCTTGAAGTCAAGCAAGCGCAAAGGCTTCAATTTGTGGATGACGTACAAGCGATAATTTGGTTTCTTAGTAATATTGTTATCAAGCAGACTGAGGAACTGGAGCTTCGGGAGTGATGCAAGAGGATCAATCTCCACCAAGTTAACAAGTCGATTGTTAGTAAGAACCAAGGAATGCAGTTTCGGCAAGAACTCTGCTAATTCAAATTTCAAACAAAAGAAACACAAGTTAAACAAACCCATTAACCCAGACATTAGAAACTCGCATATACAGGGAAAATTAAAACAATGGGAGTTTTAAAAAATCTATGATTGCACCTCCAATGTTTGGATTGATACGGGTAATTCTGTTGTTGTTGATCAACAAAGTGCCAAGCCGATTCAGGTGAGGAAAGTTTTCAAGCTTGACTATCTCATTGTCAGACAAATCAATGGTGTCAAATTGGTCCTGTATAGGAAGCAATGCAAGTTAAATAAACTATGATCACTGACAAAACAAATTCTTGACGGTTCAATTGCTGAGAAGCCGTCTACTTCAGCTTTTATAGCAGAAACACAAGTATCCTGATAACCAAAAATCCAAACAGAAACCAAACTCACCTCAGTTGCACCCAAGTTCTCAATAACGGCAATCTTGTTCCCTTTATAAATAAATAAAAAAACAAAATATAAACAAAGAGAAATAAATAAATAAAACACACACACACAAACGTAAACAAACATCAGTGAAAAATAGGTCTAAGTCGAAACAAAATTTAACTATAGCTCGAATACTTCTCAACGGAACAGTTTCTGAAATCCTGGGATTCCAATTCCAAATTGTTCATGTGTTAATACATATATGCGTGTATGTGTATATATACATATATGTGTGTGTGTGAAAATTTGAGGGTTAAGGAAAAGGGGCTGACCTCGAAGATCTAATTCACGCTCTCGAAGTGCATTGAAAAAATGAGGGCTTTTCCAAATCAAATCCGCCGTTAGTCTCACCATTTTCTTCTTTATTCTTCCTCCGTTAAACCCTTTCCTCCGAAGCCGAGCAAAGAAAAAGCCGTTTGTGTTGTGCTAAACCTCGGGACTCCTCTTCATGTACAAGACCTATATAGGCAATATATATATATACACACACACGGAGTAGTATATGTGTATTAGGGCCTGTCTCAACTTTTAATTACAATAATACCCTCCGATTTAAGATTTTAAACCATAAAGCACCAAAATAAATAAATAAAAAATCATGCTATATATAAATACACGCAAGAAACACCCTCATTTTTCATTTTTTATTTTTTATAAAGTCCATATAAATTCCTTTATTTTGAAAATTGATAGCGAATTGTCCCTTAGGTTGTCAATTTTGACAATTTTTTTTTATAAAATTCTAAAATACCCTTAATGGAATTTTAGGTGTTTCTTTGTTTCTAATAAATAAAAAACTATAAATAAAAATAATAAATAATTTGAGGTTTTTATAAAAATTTTAATTATGCCTTTTTTTTTTTGTTATTATATATATATATATATATATAATTTTTATTTTTGCCTAAATGACATTTTAGGTATTTCAGTGCTCAAAGTGAATAATTGTCCTTATTTGCACAATTTGAAAAACTTATAGGGAGCTTTTTTTCTCTTTTTTCTTTTTTCTTTTTTATTTTTTAACACCACAGGTATTCATACTTTACCCAGGTTTTAATGCTATTGCAAATTTTTTTTTATTTAAATTTTAAGATAAATTACCTTGAAATATTTGAGATTTGAATTAATTGTGATGAATTTTTTGCATAAATACTTCCGAAATTTGAATTAATTATTATGGATAAAACTTTTGTAGAAATACCTTGACATATTTGATAAGAGTTAATAGGCTAAATCGTTGTACAGGTTGATGTTCATTTACAAATTTTCATATATGAAACTTTTGTAAAGATACCTTATTTCAATGTCTACCATATACGAGTAGTATTCATATCTATTTTGTGATAAATAAAGTAGCCCATAACTTTTTTGATCCGTTAGAAATTTCATAAAATGGATTTTCGAGAGACCCCCTATGGTATACAAGCTACTATTACGTTTTTCACCAAAACTAATTCACCACCAGTGGTAGATTTGTCCCTGTTTTTATTCACCCCGGTGAACCTGTGGTTTTTAATGTATGCAACTTTATTTTTTGTTCGAAGGTTAATACATAATGGAATGCTTAATATTTCATTACCTGATAAAAATTAGGGCAAAGGAAGAAAAATATCCTTAATATTTTAATTTTGGGTAAATAATCTATCTAATATTTATTTTGGGTATATAACTCTGTTAACTTTGAAAAAATGAGCAAAAGGCTTATGTTGTATATATAAGTCTATTAAGTTTGAAAAATGAGCAAAAAGTAGTCATTGTTAACTGTTAAGATATCAAATATCGAAAACACCATTATCTCTTCCTATAATGCCCTTATTAGGGCAAAGTGAGAAAAACACCCATATTGTTTATTATTTTTGGCAAATAACACCCCTATCATTTATTTTTAGTATATAAGTCCATTAAATTTGAAAAAATGTGACAAAAAGGATTTGAGGTTATTGTTTCGTTAAAAATTTAGTCATATGCATTACACACGACATTTTTAATCCTTAGGGACTACTTATTTTTACTTTTTCCGTTGGTCCCGAATTTCACCGTGTGGGAACGCAATGGCCGCATCCGAATGCAAGTTGGATAGTCCAAAAGGTCATTTATACCCTTTTTAGCCCTAAATCAGACGGTCTTGAACCAAGTTGATTTCTTTCAATTCTAATTGACCTTAAGTGATCACACATGACCTAGAAGATAGTTATAGACTCCCCAATGCGTTGCACGGTTTCAAGCCTGCATAATCAGTGACAGTTATAAACTCCCTATGTGTTGTTGTGATCGATCTTTTTAGTTGTGCGTTAACTCTTATATTGTTGTAACAACTAGTATAAGATAAGTTTGGTGTATCGACACCTTAATATTTTGTTGAAGAAGCTATTGAGGGCTTTGTAGGTCCAAGCAAGGCTGTTTAGGACAGAGGGTGCTGTTGAGCACCAACTGTAGCTAGTGTGTGTGTAGATGCTATGAAAGCTAGGGTTTCAACTTGTACAAGGGAGTGTGTAGTGTAATGACCCAGTCATTTTCATTCCTTTCCCTTTCTCAGATTTTCACGGATATTTTTTTTCCGTTGATCTTTTCCTTTCTAAGTTCAGTTTCTCGTCACTTAATGTCGTCTTGAGTGCTCTGGAGTGATTTCCGAGACTCTTTTCATTGGATTGACAACTTCCTTTGAGGACCGAGTCATTTTCACATTTTTCGTTTTTCGACACTATTCACTTTTTGTCATTTTCCCTATTTCGTATTTTTTCCTATTTTGTCTTTTTCCCGTTAATCACTTTGTTTGCAAAATCTCACTTCTTGTGTTCGGAGCTGGTTTTTGACTTCGCATATCTTCATTCTAAGTGGTTTCCACGAAATACATATATTTACTTTTGTAAGAAAGTACTCTAGTTGCTCCCGGTGTCCATAGGGGCATGGATGCATAGTTTTTCAAAATCTTTTATTTTTCATAAATATAT
>JAOTQH010000008.1:2482435-2494195 GCA_025631255.1 Cornus kousa | reverse complement strand
ATAGTGATAGAGTGTGTGTGTGTGTGTGTGTGTGTGTGTGTGTGCATGATACTATTCTATGTATAAATATTTGGGACACCATGCATAGTTAAGACTCCAAAGAAATGGAAATTGAAGGATGTTGTGGTATTTTCCAACAAACGTTTGTAGTCTGAAGAGAAAAAAATGAAGAAAAATAACAATGCACAAATAGCAGTCAAGTATATTTGAACCTTTGGACTTGCTATGGGCATAGCTCAGTTATTTGTTTCATATTAAGCCAATGGAAAAAATATAATAATAATAATAATAATTCGGATATCAAACTTTTAGTTGATAGATTCAATGCTACAATCCATTGGCAGACTCCTCAAACTCAAAAAATTCCATCATGGGAGAAAGCAAAAACTCATTAGTCGGAACAACTTGTCATTGGGATTCTGCAAGGAGGTCCCTAGTAGCGGAAATTCTTTACACCCAAACAAGTGAAAGTTGGTAATTTTCCATAAAGTAGGTTATCGTGAGAGTATTCGTCCAAGCACTTAACTAGATGAGCAACTCAAAAATAAAGCATAACAATAGAAAAGCTTCAGCAAAAATGTGAAAAATAGAAAATTTAAATATTGCAGCCAAACAATGCAAAGATAAACTTCCAAATGAAACAAAGAGAAATATAACTTCA
Source organism: Cornus kousa (assembly GCA_025631255.1). Taxonomy (NCBI): domain Eukaryota; kingdom Viridiplantae; phylum Streptophyta; class Magnoliopsida; order Cornales; family Cornaceae; genus Cornus; species Cornus kousa. The sequence goes on along the minus strand of JAOTQH010000008.1, from coordinate 2,493,534 downwards.
ATAAAGGGAGTTTTTTATATCATCAAGAATATTCAACTGGCAATCACATGTTAATATTGAGATTCTAATGAATTCTTTGCATTGAAATTAAATACACAAAAACTGTTATATCATGCAATTTTACTTTTCTACCAAGCTACACGAATTATTCCTGCAAAACTGTTCTAAATTTCCTCCCCATTGGTTATAAATTACAGAGAAAGCAAAAATACGCAGTAAGATTATCAACTTGTATGCTAATACTACAACAGTGCAACCAAACATGGGCATTCTTTCTTCAACTCCCTTCGATTGGTTGCAGATAAACATAGTGCTTCTGACTAAAGACAAGCTCCATAGCAGGTAAATAAAAAGTTTTCAGGATCTGATCACCATTATCTCAAAAGGGATGGAGTTTTACCTCGAGGATAATGAACTGGTCCAAGAAGGCCATGAAAGAGATATAACTACATCAAAGCCACCCACAGGTGCTTAAACAAAGCAGACATGCCTTCTGGACCAATGGCGAACAGCCAGTCATGACTGCTGGACACCAATGTTTGCTCCCGCTGTGTTATTCCTCAAATGCATGAGTACATATTTTTTCCAGCAATAATGGCCAGTCTTCACCAAGCTGCTTTGGGTCTAGCTCCATTGCAGTCTTAAAATCTAGCAAAGATATTGGACAATGGGATCTCTGTTCTTGTATGCCTTGCAATGGCATGCCACTATTTTGCATCTGATAGTGATAAACCGGTGTGACACCGTTAATAAGCTTCCCATCAGAGCGATGCTTGAGAATATTTTTTGGCAAAGGTTCATGTGCTGACCTTGCCCCCGCCAATTCAATGCAAGACCTAATTAAACCCTTCAAGTAAGCATCCAACCCATTATTCAACAGATCGGCACAGCCCATCGACACTCCTTCGAGGCCTTGAGTTGTAGCAATCAGTTCCATGCGTTCCCTCAGCGTCTTGGTCTTCAACAAACTATTACTTTCAAATGAGCTAGGACATTTACCACTGCTTGCCAAAGGTATGACCCTGCCAGCCGCACCTATACTAACTGGGCAAAATGGAATCCCAAGTGGGGCGCGGAGTAGACTTCTAGCAGACACCTCTTTTTCATTCCCAACAAATACTTCAATCTGGTCTTTACTATGTACAGGAACTGAATTATCAGGTGATGTCTTTATTTCTGATGATTTAGCAGGGAGCTGATGCATAACCTCCCTTGCATTCTCTGCTTGCTTTGTGATTTCTTGATGATGCTGCACCAGGCTTTGAATATCATTTGAAGTCAAGTTCCCATTTCCCAAAACAACATTAGAATCGCTGTCACATATGGTTGTTGATTGTTGAGAAGCAAAGGTTGTCTTCCCATTTGGTCCAAGAGGACTATGACGATCTACTAGCTTCTGGTCATGAATTCCAGACCTCGCTTTCAGGGGTGACAATGGCAATATATCCCCATTCAACAAAACCACCGAATTTGTAGTCTGGGTTATAGAAGGATGGGACCCATTTTGCTGATGCCCATCAGTAGGAGGATCTTTATTCGCAGCTGCTCTTGCAGACTTGACAGAATTTTTATCATGAATTGGTGGCGGCACTTTTGCATTACAAGCATTTTTCAGAATCGAACGAACAAACTGATTATGCAGCGGAATGTTCTCTCTTCCAACAATCTGAAGACAAAGCTTATTAAACTCAACCTTGCTTATCTTCAAACTCAGCAATCTATTCAGATAATAAAAATATTGCATTGATCCCTCCGGCCCAAGTTTTTTAATTATTTGAGCTTTCAGTTCAGCAAGATTGATACGTGAATTCTGATGTCGTGGTTGCATTTCTCAAGACATAAAATCCATAAACCAAAAGAAGGATCATCAAGTTCCACAGCTCCAAACACAAAACAGAAGACCCCTATTTTACTACTAAACTAGGGTTTTGCTCTGTTTCCAAAACCTGTCTTCCAAACAAGGTTTAATCCCTCTACAGGCAACCCCAACAATGCTAACCCAAAACACATCTTCAAAAACCAATCAAGCGTGGGAAAATTGGAGGGGTTAAGCCCACGAGGACCAAGACCAGAGATCCCAATCCCAACTAACTCTCCCTCCAAAATTCAATATCATAAGTTTTAAACTCCAATCCAACAAACTCAAGCACCAATTCTAATCACAAGTAAGATATAAGAAAACCCTCCATGTTCAAGCAGAAACTCCAAAAGCCATGAAAAGATACCTTTCCGTGATCCCAAGTAAACCTCAATTCTTTCGAAATTCGATAAGCTAAAACTATCAATGATTCACCCAGAAACCTCAACCAACTCATATGCAACAGAATTACAAAGGAATAGAACTTGTAGTTTTCAGTGAAACGTTCGAATATTTACAGACAATTGAAATTGAACAACAGATATTCAAGCTTCCAGAGGGAAAAAATACGAGCTTATATAGAGAGAGAAAAAATGGGTAGCCTGACCTTGGTTGGAGAGTATGAAAGAACCTATTGTAAAAACAGATTCAGGAAGAGTGTTTACAGAGACTTGTTCGTCGGAATCAATGTAGCTTCTTCTTCTTCTTGACCCGTTGTTCTTCTATTCGCTCTCTCTCTCTTGAAATCGCTCTGCATTTCGGTTTCACCGGACTTTCTCTCTCTAAAAATCTGCGCGCAGTCCTGAATCAGAGATTGGAAGAGCCCTCTCTCTCGCTCTGATCGCTCCCCCGATACTGTCTCTCTTCTTTCTCTCTCTACTTTCTCTCTCTATCGGACTCTTTTTTTCGTTTTTGTGTCCGTATAGAGTAATGTTAGTTCTTTTTTTATCTTTTTATGTTTTTTGTGTTCGTATATGGTAACTCCGAATTCATTGAGGAGATATAGACACCACGCGTGTAATAGAAAGTGGAATACACGCTCTATTTGATTGGAGTCCAAATCAATGTTCAGTGGCTACGATTGAATCAGTGTGTTGTGAATAGCGCGTGGAAAAGTAATGTTTCAAAGTATGGTTTCGGATGATTGATTCACTAGTAGTATTTTTTTTCTAGGAATCCGAAATAATTAAGATTCTAAGGTGGTGTTAGGAAGAAAAAGAAAAAGATTCATCTAAAAATTAATCATTGACAGCAACAAAATAAAACCAATTTGTACAACTGAAATTTAAACTTTAGTTAATACTTATGTCATGAGATGCACCTTGTGACAGTTGTTAGCAAATTTTGAGAACGAAAAATTGCTCATGTTACTTGTATTATACTTAAAAAAATAATAATAATAAAAAATAAAATAAAATAAAATTGTAACCTGACAATATTGTATTATACTAATAGTTATGCCATAAATTTTTGTGTCAAAATGACTCAATCGTGGATAATGAGTCTTTTTGAGTTAATGGCAGGCTTGAATGTCTTGGTTAATTTTTACAAGCGAAAAAATATTCAAGTTTAAATAATATATGTGACTTGTGGGTTGATAGTATGTTTTTTTTTGGAGTTGGTAAATTATTAGAGAGTTGGGGTTGATTATCGGATTAATTGACTCTTTAAAAATTAAAAAAAAAATCAAAATAAAATTTTATTTGATCAAAATTAAGTTCGGCTAAAATATAAGGTTTTACACAGAATAAATTCTGATTATTTTTTTAGTAGTATAATGCCTATATTACTGTCTCTCGTGATATATAATCAAGTGAAAAAACATAGAATTCACCCTGTTGTAATTGAAATTAACCTCATTATAACTTTTCTCATTGAAATTATAAGTTTTCTAATTAGAGAACATTATATACAAAGTAGTTAACATAAGAGATAATACGGAGTATTATATAACACAAAATATCAAGATACTAAGGGTAGTTAAATCCCCGAGGAAAAAAAAAAAAAAAGGGGATAGTTCAATGCATACAGTGAAATTACATTTGATAATTAATTGTTATAATGCTTTAGCTTTATCATTTAACAGATATTAATAGGTATTAATGTTGTGAAATAACCAAGGAGAAAAGAATAATGGTTGTGTACCTTAGTGGTATCTCCTTGTCTTTCAAAGTAGAAGGTCTAATTTTCAAATCTTCTTAAAAATAAAAAGTGGGTGTGTGTGGAAAAAAAAAAAAATGAAATAGGGTAGGAGCCTCACTTGGTACAGCACATGCAGGGCTGATCCTGAGAGGTCCAATATTTTATGAGGCTCTAGGCAAATTAAAGCAAATTTTTGAGTTGTAGTAATACAAATCTTTTGACCTAAATTGAAGGCCTTATGCGATCGCCTGGGTGGCTAGGCCAGGGCCGGCCAAGATTGTGTTTTTGAAAAACTTTTTGTTTACATGCACTAAAAATTGTTTGATTCAATGAATTCTTTTCTGTAACATTTTCATTTTTCAGTCATAGAACTCTTTTCACAAAACTTCCCAAATTAATTTCCTAATGATTGTAAACTACTATGAATTAGTTGTAGACGTGATTTCTCAATAAGAAACAGTTATATTGTTATATAGAAGGTTTTTTTTTTATTATTATTATTTTTTTTCTGCACTTTACCCATAGATTAATAAGAATTGGGGAACTCCTCCTAGTCCATCTTGAAGCTTACTCGGCTGCTATTTCTGCTACATTATAAAACAGTGTCATGGCATTAACTTCAAGTCACCTAGAACTAAAATCCTGTTTTGTAAATGCCTGCATTTTTACTGAATTATGAATCCATTTTTATTTTCTGAATTTCACCAATTTTTTTCATTTTCAAGTAAATTTTTTTTATCTTAATGTTCTCCAACTGAAATTCTGTTGTTAAGTCCCAATTTTGGTAAAAATTAGAACCATGGTTGTTGCAGTCTATGCTTTTACATGCTCAAAAAATGTGCACCCTATTAGTTTGGCTCTGGTATCACATCTTTCAGTCTTGTTACACCCATAAATAGCTACATTTGAACCCATTGCCGTTTGGTACCAGTTCCCAATTGAGTCATCCTATTCTACATATATATATCTTAGTCTTTTTCCAGCAAATTTGAAATCCAAAACAGTTTTCAGAAGCTTTCAATTTGATTTATGCAAAACAGAACGCGTTCATACAACTGCACGTATTCTGAATTTAAAATTAAGTAAAAGCTCGAAACAAAATTGAAGAATTGCATTTTTTTTTCAATGCAAAATTCTCTTATTTTCTTCTCCCGCTCTTACCAAATCATCCACATGGTAGACAAAGTAGACGATAGTATCAACATAACCAAACCAAGGCTCAGCACGAGAGTTGTGGCTGCACGACTTTTGGCTGAATCTGCTGCTGGAGCATCAGCTGTTGGTCCGTCGCCCTTAGGAGGGACATCCTCCGCGGAAGGTGCACTACCCTTGGGCGAGGCAGTTGCATTGGACGGTGCAGGAGCCTCATCGGGAGAGAGTGACTTCGATGGAGGCTTTGCTTTACCGGGAGCCGGAGCCGGGGCCGGGCTAGTTGTAGAGTTCTCAATGCCCGTAGGAACAATCACATTACTCACTTGCAACACTGACAGGTTATAAGGCTGAGAAGCTACAGATTTAACCAAATCAGCACCCAGTGTCGAGCCTTTCGCAGCTGAACCGAACACAACGCTTCCTGTATTCACATTCGTCACATTCAAGAACCCCTGCTCGCCCGAGGCATGACCACTTGTCTGGAACAGTGTGGTGAGGATCATGGACTTGTTCGGTAGGTGCTGGAGCTTCGAGACATCGTAGTAGTCTAGCACAATGTGGACGCTCAGGACGTTCTTGAGCATGTCACTTGATTTGCCTTCTACCGAGGACAAGGCAGAGTTGTCAACAGCAAGAACAGTGATGGTTCGTCTCGAATTGATCTCCCCTGCAAGTCCAGTTCGAGTCAGGTAGTTATTGAAGGACGAAAAATCGGAGTATTTGTCGAGGAGATTGGTGATGTTGAAGGCATTGGCACAATGGAAGAAGAGAATAGAGAGAGAGAACAATACAGTGATGTGGAAATTCATGTTCACTAGGGTACGTGTTCACACAATGTTTAGACCAGTACTTGTAAAGGAGCTATAGAGGTGGTTTTATATCCAAATAAGTGGAGTTAAAATGGGCACATATTTGTTCATTAGGAGGAGGAGAGGGTCTCCCCCGCCAAAATTGGAGGACCTTTTTTGGCTAGGAATATTATAGAGAGAGAATATGGTGGAAGTTATCTAAATTGTGAAGAGCCAAGTGCCAGTTTTGTAGTGGATGTGTGAAAAAAGTTTCCTAAAATAGTAAATTTGGAATTTGAACTTGCCTGTGTCTTAGGCTCAAAATGTCTATGATTGAAAAGAACCACATACTATATGGTATTCATTTTCACATGATTGTCCTTGTTATTTCAACTCCTTGTAGGTTCCACAAATGCACTCATATTTACATGGTCTTCATCCATAATCTAAGGCATTGTACCTAATTATATTTGATTTTTGATGATCTTTTCACTCCAGGACCACTCAGACTTTAAGTTGGTATGCTTGTCAAGAAAGTTTTACAATCCTCATTACCTATATGTTTGTGCTATATATAAATATATGAATATTCAAGACAATTCAATTTTATCTGTGAATGCGTTGATAAACAAATGTTTTAGTTTGGTCACGAGAATCAAATTTCATCTATGAGTAACGCGACAATCCAATTAGTATCATGTTATAATAAACTATCTACGTACTCTGAATTTTTAATAAGTTGCATTGACCCATACATAAAGTTGTATACTTAATTCAAGATTTATATGTAGCCACATAAGGTTTTGTAGAATTGTTGGAGTAATTTTGTAAACAGCACTAGTGACATGCATGGTCATTTGAGTTTTCAGCACACAAATAAAACATAGTCTTCAAAGTTCAAACACAGCATCAGTGAAGGGAAAGGAAGAGAAATATAACCAAATAAACTTATTTAATGTAGCAATAAGTCATATGACCTTGACATTTAGTATGTCGCACCTTCCTAGCAAATGGCAGGAAATGGTAAATGCATAAGTTGTGAAAGGTTATGACTATGAAAAGTATAATATTGTGAAAGGTTATGACTATGAAATGTATAATATTGCTATTTATATAAACTTTCAATTCATAAGACAGCCAGGATAAAACTCTCATTTTCAGTAGGTAACGTAAAGCCGCATCAAAGGAAAATATTTCTCTCGATGTTGATGTATTGAATTTTTAATGAAATGTTGACAAGGGGTGAAATTTAACGATCAAAGGAATAGAAAATGACTTATCAATTTATCAAGATTTGTCAAATTTTATTCTAAGACACTAATTTTATGCCATAGAAAGTCTTCTATGAGCTTGTTTTATCTAAACCAATTATCAAAAGGATCACAAAGTACTCGAAGCCATTGATTTATCTTCTAAATCATTTACTGTGAATGACATTTAAAAAAAAAAAAGGACATTATTTATGCTAATTAATTAGAGTTTTTAAGTGTCAAGATTCTGATCAAAATTTTTGGTTGTCGAGTCTTCCATGTATGACATATACAGCTTGTCATTTTGAACACAGAGACTGAAATTTTAAAAAATAAAAATCTATAATATAAATACTATATAGTATATAGTTTTTGTCACATTTTTTGAATGGGTCATGGTTAACTAGTAGGAACTTCTCTCCCTTTTCTCACATTTTTCCCATTTTGACTTATATTAACTCTTCTGTCTGAAATTGTTCACTTTACTCCAATAGAATTCAATTCTTAATATATGGATTTTCATACTTTATTAAAATAAATAAATAAATATACAAATGAGATGGTTTAAGAGCCAACTTTCAAAGTTTCCCATTGTCTCATATATATATATATATATATATATATATATATATATACTTCAGTTCTTGATCGATCAGTTTTACTTTTTTTTTGTTTAAAAATATGATTAATTGGTAACAAATTCTAAAAATTGTTGTGGGTTGCAATTTTGACAATCTACTCGGTGTCAAAATCAGAATGAAGCCTCATAAGTCAGAATAGCTAGGTAATTTTTGTATTTGTAGTATTGACTTGTAGCTCATTCAACTATCCATCTGCATTTTCTATTTTTATTTTTTTTTCAAAAAAAAATTCCCTGTACATATGCATGGTCAATCTCAACCATCTCAAGCAATCATCAGACTTGGTCCTGCTGCTTATGTATTTGATACACACATATAACGTCGAAATTTTTTCAATTCCCGGAACCTATGATGCAGTGCGCCAGTCAATGAAAAATCTCTATTTTTGTGAATAATTATAGGGAAATAATAACTCGGAGACACATTTATTGGGGACTTGAAACCTTTCTTTTTTCTTTTTTCTTTTTTTTCTTTTTTTTTTTTTAAGATAAAGAAGATACCACTATATTACAATCTTTATATATTTTTAAGATAGTGTAAATATGTGAAAAATAATCAAGTATAGTGACTAATAAAGCATAAGATAATTTGAGTGGGGTGTTATGAATCAAATGAACCTCACCATAATATGAGTGCATGAGAGATATTATGAATAAAGTGAACCTCCATATTTATAACGTGTGCGTATGTTTTTCAACTTTGTGGCTAACAAGAGAGTATGTCTCAATTTATTTATTTATTTTTTTGTTTTTTTGCAGAAGTATGATTCAATTCAATAATCTTGAATAGGAAAACTAATATGTAATATGTACATGTGTGCAATTGTGGCATCATTAGGTACTCTTATATAATATCTCACACAGATGGATACTACCCATCTCTTAGAATTCCTCTTCAAAATATGTTTAATACCATGATTCTTCTCGGAGCATTCACTTCACTTTTATGCTTACAAATTTTTATTTTTTATTTTTGGGTAATGCCCAAATTAAACTAAAGCAATGTTAGGGAGTACACAATCGATGTTTTGAAATTGAAATTGAAATTTTTTTAATCCAAATAATTGATTTGGTGTTCTCTCAAATGTAACATAAAAAATAATAATAATAACTGTTCATATCTTTCTTTTTATATATTTATTTAATGGTAAAGCAAATACATACTCATATTTTGTTTCCCCACGTAGAAATTATTCCAAGTAAGAATGAGACTATTGAAAAAGTTGCCGAGTCTGGGTATAGTGAACTTGCATGGAAAATGCAAATGGCATGGCATTGATTTTTAATTCAACCGGCCAAAGACTGGGTACAAAATCACCAATGAATATCAAAGTGTTTTTTTTTTTTTTTTTTTTTTCTATCAAAGTGGTGTGACCCAAATGAGCCGTTTGATTGCATGACAAAGATTCAAAAGTCAAACAAATTTAATCAAGGCCAACCCTGTCTCTCCACTGCTGAATCTTGATTCCTCACCCTGACATGCACTCTTTCTATAAATATTGAGTTATTTATTGGTCTCTCTCTCACTCTTTCTCTTGTGTGTGTGTGCGTGTGTGAAGATGAAGGTTGAGGGTGGGGAGGGGAGATATGCAGTGTTGTTGGCAGCAAAGGACTCAGAATATGTAGAGAAGGTGTATGGTGGTTACTTCAATGTGTTTGTAGAGGCATTTGGAGAGGGAGGAGAGAGTTGGGACTTGTTTAGAGTGATTGAAGGACAGTTCCCTGAGTTTGATGAGATTCAGAAATACAGTGGTTTTGTGGTGAGTGGTAGCCCTTTTGATGCTTTTGGTAATGACCACTGGATATTGACACTTTGCTCCCTCTTGACAACTTTGAATTCCATGAAAAAGAAAGTTCTTGGAATTTGCTTTGGTCACCAGGTATGTATGCCTTGTGTGTGTATGTAACTCAAAAATGATGTTCCATTTTACTTGCATTCCATACCAATTTTAATCCATTCCATTCTGTCTTTTTATGCAGTATTGACATGGTTGTAATTCCAATTTGATTAGTGTGTTGAAATGATTGTGTGTTATATATGTAGGTTTTGTGCAGAGCACTGGGTGGTAAGGTAGGGAGAGCCTGCAGTGGTTGGGATATTGGACTGAGGAAAGTGAAATTGGTGAAGGACATATCATCCCCATTTACACTTCTCAATGATATGCCTTCTCTTTCCATTATCGAGTGTCACCAAGATGAGGTACATTCCCTCTCTCTCTCTATATGTATATTCCCCTCTCTCTCTCTCTCTCTCTATATATATATATATATATATATATATATATGTAGAACGACCATTGCCATGTAGTGGACATAGAAACCAGTATGCAAATTAAAATTATATATAGTGTAGAAATATCAAGACACTAATCATTTGGCAGAGGATTGTGAGGATTCAACTTTCAAAATTCCATATCAAACTTATTTTACATTAGTAATACTTTTGTCCTGTTTCCTTTCACCATATATGATTGATCTGACTTTTCCTCTTTGAGCAGCACATTTAATCTGATTATTGAAAATTACATGAAGTACATTTTATTTTATTTTTTTACTTTTTTGTAAGGCAAATATTAAATTTCTTTTCTTTGACCAGATGAATTATAAATACTCATCCACAAATTTTCATCATGGAGTTTAAAAACTTAAAATATTAGTAACAAATAAACGATACCCTTCCGTCCCAAAGTAAGTGTCTTGCTTTCCTTTTTTGTTTGTCCCAAAATAAGTGTCCATTTTTTTTTTTCAAACAAAATATTTCACATCATTTCAAAAATGTTCTTTAAATTTAAATTTTAAATTTTAATATTCAAAACTTAAAAGGACAACTTAGTAATTTTTATACATGATTCCACGTATTTCCTTAAAAATTATCATTTTTCATAAGAAACACTTATATTGGACAAAGGGAGTATATCACATGCCCAATTGGCACGTATAGAATGTAAGGTCATGCAGCAATCATGAAGTGGATCACATCACGTGAAAGAGTAACTCAAAATAATTGTAGAAAAAATAAAATGAAAAAAGATTGTAAGAACAGAAAAAAAAACAAACAAAATTAAATTAGAAAGTCATGATCCGTGCGGTAGATAGGCTTGTCGTTATCGGTTGCCACTTGCTGGGACAGTATCATTAATTGATCACAGAAGTGGGACATCCTTGATCACATTATAATCGAGCAAAATATAAGAGAGAGATATTTATATATGTATGTATGTATGTATGTATAAGTCAAAACATCAATATATATATATATATATATATTT
>JAOTQH010000008.1:2471935-2482335 GCA_025631255.1 Cornus kousa | reverse complement strand
TCTTTCTTTCTCCACTTTGCTCATTTCTTTGGTTTATCTCAGAATTGCTTCAAATAAGCTCTTATTAGGCTGAGTTAACTTATTTTCGAGATAAGTTCCTGAAAATGGAAATAAAACAAAATTAATCTAAAACGGTAAAATAAGATAGATATAGGTGCTAGAATTCCTAAGCTTAACGGGTTTAAATGCGCACTTTTCAGTGCTCATCACCGTGTTACGAAATTAGAGGGTATCACACCAGCTTATAAGCAGATCGCATTGAAAACTTACCTGACCTTTCTGGATTCAAATGACTTCATTCGGTTTATCCCACCTACTGATACGAATTTTGAGAATTTCCTGCAGCGTACATGGAGGGAATAACTGAGACAAAACATCCACTTTCCATGAAGACGAAGAAGAATCAATCAACTCAGCCACAAAAGAAAATGGAGGTGGATCCGGTGGTAGTGGAAGCTTATCCGGAAGCATAAGAACCCAATGATCTTCCAAACATATGTAGATATTCCATTCCCAATCAATGATCGGACTCCCTCACATAACAAAATTTGAGCAGACCAAATACTACGCCAACCCCATGAAGGATTGGTGCCCAATGAAGTATCCAGAAATGACGAAGAAGGAAAATACTTGGCTTTATAAAACTGATATAATAACCCCTACTTTTGTACCAAAAAATGCCAAGCTTGCTTGGCTAAAAGAGCTAAATTAAAAGCCTTCAGATCGCGAAATCCAAGACCACCCGAAGTCTTACTCTGGCAAAGAAGATCCTAGTGAATCTAATGAATTGCCTGTGTTTTATCCTTATTACACCACCAAAAAGAACGGATATGCTGCATCAAATCCTGACACAATGTACTGGGAAGCTTAAAAGAAGACATAACATACGTAAGTAAAGCACTTAACACTGCCTTAATTAACACCTCTTTGCCACCCGTGGATAGAGATTTAGCCTTCCAAAAAGATAGCCTATCCTGAATTTTTGTCAAAATAAACTGGAACACATACCATTTAGAGCGACCCAAAATAGCCGGCACCCCAAGATACTGACTATAAAAACCCTGCAGCTGTAATCCCAAAGAGTGACTTAGAGAACGGTGCAATGAGCTAGGAGTATTACGAGAGAAAAAAAGAGAAGATGATTTACTAAAATTCACTTGTTGCCTAGAGGCCTGTTCATAATCTGCCAAAATGCGTTTTAAAACATTCACTACTTCTTGGACAGCAGCACAAAACACAATAAAATCATCAGCAAAAAATAAATGAGAAATAGACGGCGCTCCCCGACAAATACGAATACCAGATAACAACCACGCTTGTTGAGCGCGCAAAATAGCAATAGAAAGAGCTTCTGCACAAATAATAAATAAATAGGGTGAAAGAGGATTGCCTTGACGCAACCCCCTAAACGGTTTGAAAAAGCCTATGGAACTCCCATTAATTTTTAAAGAGTAAGAAACCGTGGAGAGACATGCAGAGATCATTTGAATCCAATGGGCATTAAAACCCAGCCTTGACAGTATGTGAAATAAGAAGTCCTATTCAATCCGATCGTAAGCTTTACTCATGTCAAGTTTCAATGCCAACCACGCCTTGCTCCCCTTATGTTTATTTTTCAGATAGTGCAAAAGTTCGTGAGTAATTAAAATATTATCAGTAATATGACGACCTACAACAAACGTACTTTGAGAGACACTGATAAGGGAGCCAATGATCCCTTTCAGCTGGTTAGTCATAATTTTCGCAATAATACGATAAGAAACATTACACAAAAAAATTGGGCGGTAATGACTAACCTACGTCGGCGAAGAAATCTTAGGAATTAAAACAATATTGGTATGATTAAAACAGGATAATAAATTTCCCGTAGTAAAAAAGCTAGACACATCCCCAACAACATCCTGTTTGAGTACCTCCCAATATTTATGATAAAACAGCGGTGTCATCCCATCTGGCTCAGGAGCTTTCATCGGTTGCATAGAAAAAATTGTCTGCTTCACTTCCAACTCTGTCTGGGCCAACAAAAGATTGGCATTCATCTTATCAGAAATCCGAACAGGAACATACTGCAAAAACTAAGCAATATTCGAAGGATTGGACGTTTGAAACAAATTCTGAAAATAACTCAAAAAAACCGTATGGACTACACACTTTTCAACCACCCACTGATTCCTAGCATCAAATACCCCTAAAATGGTATTGCGACTTCTCCTCCTTTTTGCAGTGACTTAAAAATTTTTGTATTCCGATTCCCCCTCCTGCAACCAAAGGAGACGAGACTTTTGTTTCCAAAACAAATCTTTCTCTAACCAACAGGTTGTTAAATAATTTTCTAAGCAAACCACTTCAGCATAACAATAATTAGAAGTGCGAGCCCGCAACTCCAGAATCCTTGCAACCGTACTATCTATGTGAGCTCGGGAATTAAGATTGCGAAGCTTTGCCCAACGAATGAGATCAACTTTGCAATGGCGTAATTTTTGGGCCCACTGAAATTGGGCTGAACCGTTAATCGGCGTAGACCAGACCGAATCAATTATTTGCCGACAATCATCCAAAAATGTCCAACGAGCATCAAAATGAAATTGCCACTTTCGAGGCCGACCCTCAGGAAAAAGTGTAAGAAGTAAAGCATAATGATCAGATCCAATCACCGAAAGATGAGATAATTGAGCCCGAGGAAAAGCAGAGATCCAATCCTTAGTTGCTAACGCTCGATCCAAGCATTCCTGAATATTTGCTGGCCTATCCCTCTGGTTAGACCAGGTAAAAAGGAAACCCACATAACCAATATCTAACAGAGCACAACGATCAAGCAAGGTTCTAAAGAGCGAAGCTTCCACCCCTGCTTAATGCGACCCCCATGCTTCTCAGAAATATGTAAAATATCATTAAAATCACCTATAAGAACCCACCGGCCAGACCAATAGCGGGCACGCCTAACAAAATACTCCCATTGTAAAGCCCATTCCCGATCAACAGTTCTAGCATATAAAAGAGAAAAATACCAAGGTAGCTGATTAGGGGACAAAACAACCACAGTAATAGAAAAACAATTTTTATCCACCACCCTTAGCTAAACATTATCAGTCCACCAGAGGGCCAGCCCACCCGCAATCCCATCAGGCGCAACCAAACACCTATTAGAAAATCCCAACACTTTTTGAACAACCATAGACCTCCTCAAGTTTTTTGTTTCTAGAACACCAATTATATCCGGTGAATATTGATATTTCAAATGTTTAAGTTGCTGAACTGTAGACACAGAGCCCAGTCCTTGGCAATTCCAAACAATAATATTGGGACAAGCATTATGTGAAGTAGAAAAATAGACCAGGGAGGTAGTAGAAGATGAAGCAAAAGAAGAAGAAGTATGTGGCGGTACCCAACCAGATGACTTAACAAACCTGCGCATAGAAGAAACCCCGATTAAAAGACAGGATCCCGTGAGGCAATTCCAGAACATAACCCACCAATCAATATGTCCAAACCCAGTAAGGCCCAGACCCACCACCTGGACAAAATCCAACCACAAGAACACACTCCACGGCCCAACAAGCCAAAGCCCAATCACAGATAACCGAGTTTTACCAAAGGATTTAGCTATAGAGGATTGTTATGATACCTTTTCCATTTTATATTATATATATAATAGATAATTTGTTCCATGGACTATTGTTGAATGTGACATAATTATTTCTTATATTCATTATGTAATTCATATTTAAGAAAAAGAAAAGGAAAAAAACAGGTCCATGTTAAAAAAAAAAAAAAAAACACCCATTAACAATCGTGACAAACCAGCCATCTAGCTCAAGATAAGCAGCACAAATTGCTAAGATGTAATCCTCTTTGCAGAAAAGACAAACACCCAAACAGATTATTCATTATTCTGAACACCCGTTCCAATTCTATTCAGCGAATAACTCTAACAATTGTTCCCATACACCTTTCTAGATAAACATATTAATGTCCAACTTGAGATCTGACAAAGCAGATGGACATGGCTAAACTTACCAGCATCAGGAAGTCCATCTTTTCGCAACACAAATGTTCTTTTCTTCTCATGATCCAGAATTGCAATTTTGGTTGGTGTGCTGACATATACTTTATCCACCTTTTCCAAAAAGAAACAGGGAAATTTATTAGAAAAAAAAAAAAAAAAAAAAATCACTACCATTCCATGAAAAGAAAATAATACTGACTTCTGATTCAAATGTTATCGCATCCCCTTGCTCAGTAAATCGCTGCCTACCCTGCAGGTTATCCAGATAATCCAGCGTCTCCAGTCCTTCTATCCGCACTTCACTGCGCACAACAAATTCAAGAAAAGTAACCAGCACATTAAGCCTATAGAATTGGTTTCTCGGACAGAAGGGATCTTTTCTAGGCGGGTTGTGGGAATGCACTATTTCTTTGATTTTTCCTTTTCCTGTTAATAAATACTCCCTCCATCCCATTTTACTTGTCCATTTTTGGGAAAAAAACTTTTTAAGATGGTGGCTTTTACTTATCAAAAACAAAAAAAAGGGATGGTGGCTTTTGTTTTTTTTTTTTTTTTTCTATTGGTAGTGAATGAATTTCCAAATCTTTTCTTTTAGAAATTGTGTCTTGAAACAGTGATTGGACCCAGATTTGACAGCTTCAAGAAGAAAAAAAAAATTTATTGACAGGCCGCCTAAAATGTGGGTCCAAAATGATGTCATGTTTTACACTTTATTTTTATCATTTCAATGGAAGAAGGGTAAAAGTGGGATTGTTGCAAAAGTTGGGACAACTATTTTGGGACAGCTAAAAATGGAAAGTTAGACAATTAATATGGGATGGAGGGAGTATAAGTTTACAATCAAATTATCATCTCCAATATTCTGATAGCAGAACCTCAGAGAAAAAATGTTTTGCAAGTAGTTAACAAAAATATTATGGAGTTATTTTTAAATTATACAAGTGTCTATTTCATCCCCGGAATTATTCTTTAAACAAAATAGCCTAGAGAAAGCAATATTTTATTCTAAACCTCAAAGTTTGTCACACAAGAAGAGCCTAATCAGAGCAATTCATATGATTGGATCTATGTATTAATGGACGTGTCCATATTTTAATTAAATAAAAAAATTATTATTCTGAACACTTAGCTGACACATTCAAACTCTTGGCCAACATATCCCGCATACATCCCAACACAGGTGCTTTGAAAACAATATGAACACACCTCGAAGTGTCTAACCTTTTTGTATCTAAGAAAAATTGACATTATACAAATGGTCACCATAAGTCGAGCATGCAATCAAACTATTTCATATAGGAAAAATATATATAATTGGGATGACAAGACAGGAGAGTAATAGTACAGTCAATGTAATAATCTTCACTCATCGTTTAAATTATGTAACTCTTAAAATAGGAACTCAATATTAATTAAAGTTCTGTGTCTTAATCAATAATTTATACACAGTAAGATTTATAATTTATATATAGCCATGGTCAAGTCATGTTAGTATCCTATTTTTTTAAAGATGTGTTCTACTTTTCAAAGACTCAACATGTTGGTGTATCCATGTCGTAGTGTTTGTGTCTGCTATTAAGCAAATGGAAGTACCAACTAGTAGAGAATAAATTGCAAAAACATATGCAATAGTTGCTAAAGATTACATAGCATGATAACAGTTAACAAAGACGAGGAAAGATTGTAAATAAACCTGATATCAGAAACGGAGAAATAGTTGTGATAGGCAAATGTGAAAGTGAATGACTTTCCATCAGTGTTGGTATTTCTTATGCGGGATGTCAACATCAGATCCCCCCCAGGTCCCAGGGTAATCCTCAGGCGAAACTCGTATCTGCAGATCACCAGAGTGTAAGATTATCTGATAACAGGCCACATCATAAAATTACTTGATCAATTCATCATAAAATTATTTTTTGGGATTAGTGTCACCAAGGAATTCGAATAAGATAATATATAAAAATGTATTTACAACACCAAGTAAGATGTAAAAAGTCAAAATTTTTCAAAAAGAGAATAAATCAGTACAAGTAACATTGACTCTAATAAACAAACTATGCTTTACCTTACAGAATTTTGACTTAAGGGAAAGCATGGAGCTCAAGAAACTCGATCAAAATGTCTTTCTAAAGGACTGTAAGGTCTACTGGATCGAAAAAAATATATGCTACCAAATTTGGTTTGTGCACCTGTGAGGCCATATCTTTGCATCATCTTCAGAGTGTTTAAGGATTAAATCAACATAAGCTTTATTGGAGCTAATTGCTGAGAAATGGGGAGGATCAGGATCAATGCTCCAAAACCTGTTCCTCACAAAACCATGTTGTTCTAGAGGACCATGACTTCCAAACTGCATATGCAGAAAGATTTTGTTGAAAAAATAACATATGCAGTGGCCAAAAAGCTAAAAAAGAACTACTGAAGGAGATTTTCACATACTTGAGGAAAACATATTGGAATACCTCCACGGATAGCCTTTGGAGGCTTAAAAGTAGCCTGCAGAAAGCAAAAATTTATTTTAGTAAAATAAATAAATAGCATGTGTAACTATGACACGAAAATTAAATCTTGATTTCACTAGCATCATCCTAATGTTGTTTTCTTTTTTCTAACTACAGGAATATGAGAAACATACCCCCTATTCAACAAGAACTTTGAGAAAGCAAAAAAGTCTACATGCATTCCAATTAAATACTGCTTACGTCATGTAGATAAAATAGCAAATTACAGACCCACCTCCCTTTGCAATTTCATTTATAACATAATAGCAAAGATCCTAGCAAATAGGCTAGCTGAAGTGCTTCATTCTATTGTGGGTATGAAGCAGTCTGCATTTATGAGAGGTAGAAGGATACATGATAACATTTTGCTTGTTGCTGATCTCATTAAGGGTTTTGGCAGTAAAAGAGGGGACCATGCTATGGCTTTGAAAGTGGACTTGAGGAAAGCTTATAATTCAATTGATTGGAAATTTCTCATATCATTTCTTAAGTTGTTTTCTATGATAAATGGATTACTTGGGTATTGTGTACCACTTCTAAATTCTCAGTTCTCTGCAACGGAGTTCCTGCTGGCCTTTTTCCTTCTTCTAGAGGTCTCAAACAGGGCTGCCCATTATCTCCTCTATTGTTTTCTTTAGTCACTGAATGTTTCTCCAAATTCATGTCAGATGACATCAACTCAAGTTCTGTTATGCTATGCAATTCAGTCATCAAATCTGGTAAGATGAGAGAAGAAGGATTCAAGGCATTCTGCAGTCCAAAGTTGAATTTCAATTCAAATATCTGGGTGTTCCTCTAACTAGTATAAGTGCAATGAGTACTTCAGACCCTCTATTGGATAGGGTGAATGCCAAATTGGATCACTGGAGCATTTCAACCTGTCTATGGCAGGTAGATTGGAACTGTTAAGGTTTGTTTTGTTTTCTTATCTCTATCTATTATTGGTTGTTTGGATCTAACATTCCATAAAGGTGAAAAATTCAGTTAGAAAAGAAGTTTAAACATTTCTTGAGGAGTGGAAAATTTGAATCCAAGGAAACTGCTCTGCTTAAATGGAGTCAAGTGACTCTCCCTTGTTCAGAAGGACGGTTTAATATCAAAAAGGTTGAGGATGTTGACTTTGCAACCAAAATTATTCTTTGCTGGGATTTTTTGCTCAAGAAAAATAAGCTTTGGGTTCAATGGATCCATACTAGGTACCAGAAACAGGCAAATTTTTGGTATGTTTTACCTAAGCAGAGTGATTCTTTTGTTTCGAAACAGATTTTGGGAGTTGACTTTGTGTGGTCTAATATTTCTTCCAAGCTTGAAAATGGCTGTGTGTTCAACTTGTTGGATCCTTGGTGTGATGGCAGTTCCTTGATTCAACAGTTTGATGCTACAGCTTTTAGAAGGATTGACAAAATGGCTGTTGTTTCTTCTGTGATCCTGTTGCATAGTCACAATGTGTTTCTAGTTATCTTCTGTTTCAAATATGTAATCAACCAACCAAATGATTGCCACTTCATCGTACCAGAACTCCATCCACTTCATCCTTGATTGATATTGTGATAGCAATCTAATCTATAAATAGGTCGAAGCACAACTGTCAGCATGCTTTTAACACATTCTGTGGCATTCTTTTAGGTTGAAAACCATTTCTATTCACTTTACTCATAAGATATTCCAATAATTGGGTAACCCGACCTAGTGCGCTCCCCCATATGTAACAGGTACAGCAAACAGCCAAACAAGTTAGGGGCAAACTTAGGAAATCTAAGTAAAAATCAAACAGGTTCGGGGCAGGGTTGGGAACAAGAAGTACTAACCCCGGCAAATTACACTTTGAAATTACTAAAATACACCTAGATTATTTTAATATTCCTAAAATACACCAATATCTACACGCGCGCGCACGTGTGTGTGTGTGTGTGTGTGTGATGAGGTTATCCAGTCCCCATCGACAGTTCTCGAACTCCCTAGCCTCTCTCCCTGTTCTGCCTTGTAATTTACCTGACAGTGAATCAACTTGACGTTGGTGAATAGTGTCGACAAAACGCATCAATAACAATGATCACGGACCCCATAAGCCCCTTTGCTCAAGTCTTCGAGAAGACCAAATCAAGGATGTGATGGGAAAGGTAAGGGTCTAGAATTCTCTTTATTTATTTCCTTGCATTGATATTAATTTTAAAAGTTTTACTTTTTTTCCTTGTTTTGATCTTGAATAATTGGATGATTTATTCATGGCCATATATATGTATATCATGCATATTTATATGTTTGTGTCTGGAGGGTTTTTTTTTTTTTTTCAGAAAGTAAAAAATTGGGTTATAGATCCACCGAAGTGTGTAGCCTTAACCGGATGTGTTAAAAGGTAAGCCCAAAGGTTGTGTCTGGAGGTTGTGATAAGCAGTGTGAGATGAGGACCTGGGTGTCTTGAAGTTAATCGAGGTTGAAGATGGAATGCAATCCTACTGGGATTAAGGCGAAGTTTGTGTCTGGAGGTTGTGATAAGCAGAGTAAGATGAGAACCTGGGTGTCTCAAAGTTGATCGAGGTTGAAGATGGAATGCAATCCTACTGGGATTGAGGCAAAGCTGAGGTGACGGTTGACTTGAAGGGGCGAGGCCCAGAATGGGGACACGTCATCCCATACCCACCCCCACTGCTTTCCTTACTCCACCTGTATGCTAGTTCTAACATTGCATCATTTATGGAATAAATAATACAGGTCACACGTTAGTGAAGACTTCATGTACTCTTCTTGGGGAATTAATTATAGAACCATGTGAAAGTCAAATTAAGAACTTCAATGTTATAAAGGTTCTCAAGCCATAATGCAGACTGCATAGATACAAGACTTGTAATCGAATATAGTACCTTACTACTAACAAAAAGCAATTCTTCCCCATGATCATCCTTCCAAGATGTAACTTGACCACCATATAAATACACCTGTTAAACAAAAACAAAAAAAAATGATATTTATGTTCAAACAAAAAACGCGTGATCTTATGTCATGATATTCTTGTGAAAATGCATGATGACTTCGTTGACAATGAATCAGCAAAGTAAAACTCGACTAAACATAACTCAGAAAAGCCTTTTTCCCAACAAAATTTGGTACAAGCACCGTTGTCGGGGATTAAACCCAGGTTGCCTGCATGACAGCAAAGGGAAGAAAATAAAAAATGTTTTAAAGAAATAGATTAGTATAACACCTTTTGGCTTCTCCCTACATGATCAACATAGCACCTGAAAGCTAACCAATATAATTTAACAAGTGAGTTTATGTCTTTAAAGGAAAACATACTTTGGTGCGCAAAGCGTCTTTTATAAAATTGCTTCGTCCCGCATCTGAAAAATGTAAAACACTAGCCGTTGCATAATGTAATGTCCTTTATGTGACAGATTTTGGGGGAATCAATCTCATTACGCCCCAACAAATGAAGGTGGAAATAATGTTGTTCATAACAACCATTATGTAATGATAACAACCATTATGTTTGCCTAAACTGGTAAACAATGAGATGTCATGTCTTTCCAATTTCTTCAGCTGCTTCTCTTTTGTACTCTCTTTTAAGGCTCCCAATCTAATATTAGAGCTTGGATCTAATGATTTAAAGGCCAGAACAACAAAATCTAAGGTTGTTTTCAGATAAAAGCTACATGTGCAACAAATACGAGGTATTTTTCTATTTTTTTCTGGACTGTAGTTAATCTTTTTAGAACTTAGTATAGCATAACTGGTTTATAAATAAAATAAATCTTCATTTGGAAAGATGATCAGGTCTTTTTGTTATTGTTGAAGGATTTATATATTTAAGTTACACCCTCTCTAATAGCTTAAGCTTTTGGAGTAGATGGTTGTTAACATGATATTAGAGCGGTCTTGAGTTCAAACGTCAAGGC
>JAOTQH010000008.1:2445598-2456104 GCA_025631255.1 Cornus kousa | reverse complement strand
GAGATGGTTTATATCTCTAAAGACTTTGGTTTCATCTTTTGCTTCCGCATTTTGGACTCGATACCGGGTCAACTTTCATTTCATCACTACGAACCGGGTTGAAAAACTCAGGTCGCTACAATTTGTGGGCGCCCGTGCTTTGTTAAGAAGGCTCAAAGGGCATCTGGCGGCACCAGGTGGGGGCCTACGAGGATCAGCGAGGCCTTGCAAATTTGCAAAGATTATACCATATTTGGTAGGCGCTCGTGGGTGCTGCAACTTTGGCCCTAAAATACTTCTTAAATTGGATTCAGGACATACCGATGACATGATCATTTCTCTCAGCACTTTTTATAGGGATAACATGAGTTCAATGGATCACTAGCTTAGCCAAAATGAAGGCCCCCGACAACGACTTGTTTTGATTCTTCTAGAACTCATCAAAGCGTCTCTTTTAACTCTCTTTGGGGAACTAACCTGAAAGCATGAAAATAAAGCTAATATATACAATATGATCAATTAATGGACTTAACTAATGTAAATAAGGGCGCTTGAATATGCAATATTTGGCGTTTATCAACAAATGAGTGAAGGAACTTGAGGAGGTAAGTTGAGATGCTAATTGCAAAGGGAAACTTGGCCAACTATGTCCAGGAAAAGGATCAGAACCGACAAGTTAATCACCCAAGGCAAAATGTAAAGGCAAATCGTCACAAGGGCAACCGGTTTTCATAATTAACATAATCCATAGGTGACTCGAAGCCAATGATGAGTTAAAAGAATTAAGACAAACACAACTCAGGGAAGCTCACAAGATAAGAAGGATAGGGAGCATGAATACAGTCTGACAGGAAAAGGACGTGGCTTTGATCAGATTTGACAAGGATGACTTTCAGAGGGTGCAGACGCCATATAAGGATCCATTGGTGATTAGCCTAATGGTGTCAAACTGCTCAATTAATAGGGTTTTGGTGGATCCAGCTAGCAGCGCCAACATCATAACCAAAGCGGCTTTCGAGTACTTAATGGTAGATCTAAAGCTGGTCAGACTTATAGGGAATTGATTGGTAGGTTTTGATGAAAAGAGAGTAGAACCTATTAGAGTTGTTGAGCTACCCGTGTGGGCTACGTGACCGAACTTGAAGGAGAATTACGTTATAGTTGATGTACACCCTTCTTACAACCTCTTGATGGGAAAAAGGTGGATCCATAGAGTGTAAGACATTCCGTCCATTCTGCACCAGGTCATGCGATGCTTAGGCTAAGACAGGAAAAAGGTGATCAACATCCACGAAGACCAGGTTACCGCTAAAGAGTGTTATGTGGTGACATTTAAGGCTAGTGGGAAGGGCACGGTAGTTACCTAGTTTGCAAGCCCAAAATAGCAATTACAGGTCCCTTCGCCCCAAAAGAAGGAGTTGAGGGTGGAGGAACCAATCCTCATAATGGAGTTATTAGAAGAAGTACAGATCGACCCCATACAACCCACAAGAAAAAGAAGATAGGGTTGCTGTAGACCGAAGAGGAAAAATAACAACTAGTCATCATCTTAACCAGGAATACAGATATATTCGTTTACAGCCATCTAAAGATTCCAGGAGTTAATCCATCTCTGTTATGTCACTGCCTTAACGTAGATCCTAACTTTAAGCTAGAGTGAAACAGAAACAAAGAGGGTTTACGCCAGAAAGAAACCAGATCATATCGAACAATGTGGACTGACTATTGGAGGCAAACTTCATTAGAGAACTTAAGTATCCTTTTTGGTTATCTAATGTGGTTGTTGTCTAGAAGAAGAATGAAAAGTCTCATCTGCTGCTGCTGCAAATGATATTGTTTGGGAAGTTTTACAATTTTTTTCTCTTGGCCTTGCTGATATTCTAGCCATTTTTAATGTGATGTAATTTTCATTACTGTTTATCAGTTTGTTTTTGTATTGGATTGGTTTCCAATTCATTCTCATTGTAAAGAGGGGTATGCCTCTCTATTGTACTTGTACTCTTATTTTCTTTTCTTTCTATAAAATCAACCCATTCAGGAAAAAAAAAAACCCATCAATTATAATGGGTACCCGCTTTTTACCCATTAATGACCCACTTATTTAAATTGGGCACCCAATTCATTTAATTTTAATGGGCGGGCTTGGGCAGTTTAATGGGTTTGGGTATAAATTGCCACCCCTAATTACAACCAAGCTAAAGCTCAAAGCGATGCATGTTGAAAACAAACCTTAGAAAACTTCTTGTCTCTCTCATAATCAAGGCCAGGAGGTGCATTTTGCAAGGTCATAAGCAATACCTACCAATTGTAAGTACTTCACATTGTAATATACTAATATTTCAATCAAATACAGATAAAAACATGAGAACATATATGATGTACCCACCTTCATTGGAGGATACTTTGAGAAAGGAGCATGGCCGTGGGCAAGCTCCAAAGCAGTTATGCCAAAAGACCATATATCAGCCCTGCAGGAAAAATGTCAAATGAACATTATGTCATAATAACTTAGTAGGATAAAAAGAAAGAATACTTGAAAAAATTTATACACATACTTGAAATCATAACCATGCAATTGCTCCATGACCTCAGGCGCCATCCTACAGAGCAAAGATACATCATTTGGTTATAAATTGATAACAAGAAACAATGAGGTAGATAATCTTTGAGCCACACTCTGCTTAATATGAACAATACAGCATTGTTTCCTTCTGGCTTGCTTGCAAACTCATTATCATTCAAGATATTTGTAAATATACTGTGGATAAGCTGATTTATACCGGGTACTGGCACAGCTATTGCTAGGGATTATCCGCAAAATATAAAACCAGAGAAAGAAAGAAAAGCAAGAAATTCTTTGAAATGCAAATAGTAAAAAGCATACCAACAAGGTGTCCCCACAAATGTATTCCTCATGCGCTGCCTGTCACCTGAATCAAACAAGCAGGCAGAAACACCAAAATCTCCCAGCTTGATTGCACCACGAGAATCAATAAGAATATTTCCAGCCTATTAGAAACAAAGATGGCATGGATGAAAATCTAAGTAAAGGGATTACAATAAGGAAAAATTCAGCAATTTCAATCAAACATGTGTTACATCTCATGCACAATTTGGTATTTTAGTATTCACTTTAGCAAGTCTATTTGTGTACCCATTCATTAAATCACGCTGTCACTTGATCCAATTCCACATTGATCTTCGTCAATTTTTATACTGGAATAGTGAATAGTGGTGAGTTCTACCCTTTTTTATTTTTTATTTTTTTTCTTTTTTTTTTGGATAAGTAGTGGTGAGTTCTACTTTTTAGGCTAAGAATCCAACTCGATCTTATTAGATCCTATCTATCTTTGACATTTTAAAAATTAAATGTTGATTGTTGCTGCGTTTGCTATCAGGGATTGTTTAGATACTGAGGAGTTTGCTTAGTTCGCTTGGAGATAATTCTTATTGCACTTATAGGCTGGCTTGGATTAGTCGATCTAAAGATTAGAGATATTACTTTATTATAGAATCTTAGGTAAGTAAAACAAGACATACATGTTCGATCAGATCTTCTGCTCTGTTCTTGGACCTAGCAGAAAGGACTTAAATCCTTCATGCAATAAGTGCATAGAAGCAAACCAAGTATATCCAAAGAAAAGACCTTTCTTTATCCTATTAGGGTCCATTTCACTCACCCTACTTGGAGTATTTCTTATTCACTAACTAGCAGCTACAATTTGATTTTTTATTTTTTTATAAGTAGCTAAAATTTGATTTATATGAATATCTTTTGATATACCCACCATGAGGGATTGAGATCTGAAAGGAAAACATACATGTTTAATCACCATCAATGCTTAAAGTTCATAGTTCACTATAGTTACACACAAATATCAATCAAGATCCTTAAATAATGTGTTGGAGATAGAAGCCTCAAAACTAAGATCCGAAATGAGAACCATCATTTGCATAGCTATTCCTCATAAATACAGATCCATAAGCAAAGAATCATCTTCTATTATGCACCAAAGAATGTAAAAGTGAAGTAGATTGAAACAAATAATTTACATCAAATAGAGTTCAGTGCGAAACTTGTAACCTGCAAATTCTTTATAACAAGACCTGCAACTCTATACACTAATCAATATAGTATGAATATCATATCTATTCATTAAATTAATATAACTGCTTTATTTCATGTTCAATTTCGATGATCACATTATGGAAATTGAAAACAATAATAGCAAGGATGAAGGTATGGCTTTAATTGGCCATTAATCTATAGCAGGAAGTTTCTTAATCATAAAACAGGAAGGGAAAAAAAAAAGATCCTACAAAAATCGGCAGTACTGAAACTCACGAGAAATACTCCATGCAAAATCCTGTGATAACATTGACATTTGTTGCTGATAGTAAATTAAAGCATGTCAAAGGAAACCATAATAAGCTGTAACATCCAATATAACTTCTAGGATTATATTGTTTATAGAACTATGTTTGTAGTCCAAGGAAACAGACATTTTAATGCAATGAAAATCGTGTCATTGCAGCACAATAATCATTAGAGAACTAAACGACATGCCAAAAGAGTAAGTTGGTTAGAGAGTAAAACATCAAAGCATGAATAATACAATTTAGAAATGATTGAAACCCAACAAATGCATTCCATTAGCTCAATGACATTTAAAATTAAACAGATGAGAAAAGAAATAGGAACCAACAATTACTCCTTTAAATTAAAATTATAAATCAACCACTCGCCTTAACATCCCGATGAATGTGTCCATGATGATGAAGATACTCCAATCCTTTCAATATCTCTCGCAGTATTGTTGCAATAACAACCTCCTCAAAACCATCTGGATATGCAGCCTTTAATATGTGAAGACAAGAACCTCCAGCCATGAATGGCATAACAACCCACAGATTATGATCGCTGACAAATGAGCAGTGCGATTTAAGAACGTTAGGGTGGTCAACCAGGATCATTGTTTGTGCTTCACGAGATATGTTGTTCTGCATGGAGATCAGCACAAATTGTTAAAACAGCTAATTCATGTTATCAATCAACATAAGAACAGGCATATCCAATTGTACAACCATTAACACAATTAATATCAAGTGCTTCATAAAGAAAATGACCTTTCCCTAAAGCTTCATATGAAAACTACAACTATTTTAGATCACTTGTTACAAAATCAATAAACAAGTTGATAATAAGTCTTCACGGAAAGCTTAAAAAGGAACTGCAGTAATTTATAGCCCATGAGTGAATGGCAGATTAAACAATAATACCATATACATACTGTTGCTACATAAGTAAGGAGGGGATATAGGATGTACGCTCTCTGACAGATGGTTCTCCAAAATTCATATTTTAGTTTCACTCATTCATTTATTGTCAACATGCCTTACCTTGAATTCTCAAAATAAGATCAAGTTCTAAACTGTATGGGATGGTTGGTAATAAC
This sequence comes from Cornus kousa, assembly GCA_025631255.1. NCBI lineage: Eukaryota > Viridiplantae > Streptophyta > Magnoliopsida > Cornales > Cornaceae > Cornus > Cornus kousa. The sequence continues at coordinate 2,450,669 of JAOTQH010000008.1, read as the reverse complement.
CCCTAAAGTAAACATAGAGGTCCCAGGTATAATCCTACCCCAAATTAACCCGATGCACACAGGGACACTCCATGTCACATCATTCCCCCCACCCCCTCCCCTCTTCCTGAGTGCACCAAATCCACCAAAAAAGGTACTGGAAGAAAGAAATGTAATGCAGGGAAGAATATGCTCGATTCAGTTGCTTAAAATGTGTAAAAAAAGAGAGAAGAAACCAATTTTTAAAATCTTTACATTATTCATTTTTTTGTACCTAGTTAATTAAAATCAACTACTGCACTTGAAGTAGTTGAGCTGAAATTTTCAATTTTCTAAAACCAGCAGTGTAAAACAGAAATTAAATTTTCTTTCTTGTTTCATTTCCTGCTTTTTTTTTTTTTTTAAACAACTAAACTGAGGATGTCTTGGATGAAAAAACAGAAAATGAAAATCCAGAGGTATTGATCAGTCCAAATTCTGGAGACTTCAAAAGTAATTTTTGCAATTTCAGCCCAGATAAAAGTTTAACGTTGACCACATGGTCTCAATGGTTTTGGACAGATGGATGTAGAAACACTAGAAAAATGCAATTAAGGACACTTGAGCCTGGGCTTTTCCTGAGATAAGCGCACGAAATATTCAACAATGACTGGGTTAACAAGTCTTTTTGACATTGCAGATATCTTTATTTTATACAAATATAGACACCCTCACTCACTCAACAAACAAACACACACGGAACTAGCTATTGAACTGCTTCGAGCCCGCGTAATGAGAATCATGGGCGACCACCTACCGACCTCAACTACGAAGAAATACAGCCCGTTAAGGTTAATAAGTCAAGGTTGCTGTTTCCGCCTTCTGATCGGGAGGATTGAAGGGACGGCAGGCAGGTATAAGAAAGTTGGCTCGGACTCTGGCCAGATTGCATCCGATTGGGATTGATGCGTTGGGAAAGGAAGCTTGGTCTCTGCATTTGTTGAATATCAGTGTATGGGCTCTATACCCCATGTTCCTCTTGAAAACCTACCCTCTTGCATTCTCACCCTACACTTTGGTTACTCTTTTAAACTTAACGTTGACCACATGGTCTCAATGTTTTTTAACAGACAGATGAAGAAACACTAGAAAAATGCAATTAAGGAAATTTGAGCCTGGGCTTTTCCTGAGATAAGCCCACAAAATAATCAACAATGACTGGGTTAACAAGTATTTTGACATTGCAGATATCTTTATTTTATACACATTTAGACATCCTCACTGATCACTCACTCAAGAAACAAACACACACTGAACTAGCTATTGGACTGCTTCAATGCTTGATGGGAATCATGGGTGGTTGCCTATCAACCTCAACTACGAAGAAATACAGCCAAGTCAGATTTGCCGTTTCCGCCTTCTAATCAGGAGGATTGAAAGGACAGCGGGCAGGTATAAGAATGTTGGCTGGGACTCTGGCCGCATTGCATCCAATTGGGATTGATGCATAGGGAAAGGAAGCCCAATCTCTGCGTGTGTTGAATGTCAGTGTATGGGTTCTATGTCCCATGTTCCTCTCAAAAACCTACTCTCTTGCATTATCACTGTACACTCTGGTTACTGCAAGGGAACATATTTGATCAGTTAAATGCTATATCTATCTGTGTGCCTTTAGATGCCTCCAAGAATCCTTGGTCTCACAACATGAAATCCTTTTTCTAAATCGCATTACTTGACCCAACTCAACTCAATGAAGCCCTTTCCAAACTATTTGGGGTTAACTACAAGAATCATTTTTCACTAAGGCAATCTATCGAACATCATAAACTCAGTCACACCACATTCAATCATATCTTTCCCTACATCTAAATTACAAATTAGTGAAATTACTTCTAATCTATAACATGCTTACGAAAATTGCACAACCAAGGACATTGCTCTGTTTCATACAATAACCAAGCTAATTCAAATACTAACTCCGAAACATTGCAGGAAGAAAACAAAAATGAAAATCAGCAAATATATATATATACATAAATATATAGATATATGTATGTATATATGTATGATTGAGGACAGAGAGATTACGTACCAGATCACAGTTGTCCCGTTCAAAATCAAAAATCTTGACGGCAACAATCTCGTTGAGCGGAATACATAAGGCACGATGAACCGAAGCGCTAACACCCTGCCCTACCTCCTCATACAGAGTATAATACTCAGCTCCTATTGGAAACTTCTTCTTCTCCATTTTTCAGAGCTTCGTCTTCTACTTCGCTTCGCTACAAAATTTGCCGCTACTGAACGTCAAACGACACGCGAATGCAGCTCGCAGACGATCTACGGATCCGAATTTTCTGCAAGCAAAAGCACGCAAAGGCAATCGATCAGATTCGAGAGCAAGCAAAATTCGAAAAATCGTTCGTTCGCGTGAAAAAATCATCAGCAGAATTAGAATAGATAACATACAGGAATCGATTTTTTATCCATCGATTGATTACTTAGGAGAACAATATCGTAACGAAAGCAATCAAATCCAGACTTTCAACATATGTGTATATATCATATAAAATGCATATATATAGAGAGAGAAAGCGAGATTTTAGAGAGAGAAACACAGAAGTGAAAAGAAAGAAAAGCCTAGAACGGCATTGATTATGATGATGAGGGTGACGATGATGAATGACGACAAGTTTGTTCTCCTCTTTCTCGTGAGAGAAGAAAAAAGAGAGGGAGAGAGAGTGTGTGTAGAGAGAGAAAGCGCGCCTCTCGGATCGCCGCTCGAACGGGAGACGTTTGTATGCAGGAATCCCGCCACTTGTTATGTGAAATTTCTCCTCATTTAATAGAGAGAGAGATTAGATATACATATATATATATATATATATAAGTTTATGCACAAAGGTCTCTTTACTGTTTTAAACTCTTGCCTTGCCTTTAAAAGAGTCCAATTTTCACAACTGAATGACACGTGATATGCACGTGATAAAATTTTTGGGAAAACCTACTTGGAATAAAGTGACTCTCCGGTGACATTGCGGTGACGATTTATTTGAAATCAGGTATGAAACTAAGATATTTGGGCAAACAATAGTGACCTCCCCTGAGGTTTAATCTAATTGCAAGTAATCCAAAAGTTTGTCTTTTTTTTGCAAAGACCTCCCTGACAGATTTGAGGATTTTTTAGATGAATTTACTCAACTACCATTATTATTATATTATTAAAAAGGTTTAAAATATTTGAAAATAACAAATGACAATTTTGCCTTTGACACCTTTTTTTCTTTTTCTTTTTTCTCTTCCACCAATCCTATTTTCTCTCTCCTATATATGTTCCCTCTTTTCCTTCTTTTATTGCCCCAACCACGGCCCCTCTTCCCACCACTACTTCCACTAAACCACCCCCCCAAAAATGGCCACCGCCCACCTTGCCCTTAAATCGCCACCACCACTCAACCTCCTACTACCACTATGTTTCCCATCTCAAACTGAACCACAGGCCAGCAAAATTCACGTCACCAGAGAAGCCAGAATGTCACTGTCAGGGACAAAACAGGAGCAGCTCCATTGAAGACCCAAAATTGAGAAGCTCCATTGAAGACCCAAAACCAGTAAGCTTCAAAGACGAACCAACAGTGATTCCGTTAAAGGTCAAACTGATGCACACCATTGAAGATCCAACTGAAGCCATGCTATTGAAAACCCAATAGCTCTGGCAAGCTTGAAGATTGGTGTCCAGGGCCTAAGTATATATATACACATAAACTGACAGAGAGTGAGCTCCATTGATGATCAAAGTGCTTCAGCAACCCAACTGAAGATGAGTATAGAGCTTAAACGATCCAAACCATAAAAGATTGAGCAAAAGCTCGATATAGAAGAGCTAACCATATGTACTGAAAAGGACCAAATCAAAGCCCTAATCGTCCCTCTAATGTCTTCATGCACAATGCGAATCCAATCCTAACTCTATAATCAGCAAACACAATTTCCCAAATCTCGTCGACATTGTCCAGATCAATCTCGACGTTAACCCCAAACTAACATCATCACACAGTCACCACCAGACCAGCATCATCGCATTGTCGCCGCCACGGCGAGATCAATCTCAACGTTAACCTCAAACCTCACTGTCGTCGTTGCCCAGCCATCTTCTATGTTTCTCTAGATTTTAGTGTTAATTTTTTGTTATGTATATATATAACTGCTTAAGGAGGCAACTAACATCTCATTGGTGGGATTTAGAATAGTGATTTGGGTTAACTTATTAACTCCTTGCTCAATCTCTCACCTAAGCAAGCTATAATGTGATTAAATTGGGGTTTGGAACCCGTTACAAAGGAAGGAATACGAATCGACCCCCTTTTTGCCGTCAAGTGAGTATATATATATATATATATATTGCATGATGAGCGCTGAAAAGTGTGCATTTAAACCCCTTAAGCTTGAGTATTCTAGGACCTTTATCTATCTTATTTTTCCGCTTTAGACTAATTTCATATTATTTCACTTTTAAGGTCAATAAAGCTAAAACAAGCTAAAAATGGTTTCTTAAGGCCTTTTTAGAGTCAAACTAAGTCTTGGTGAGGATTTGGAGCAAAAGGAAGCTGATTTGGAGCAAAAGGAGGCTAATGCTGAAAAACTACCAAGTTGGATAAATCGTAGAAATCTCAGATCGATCAAAGTTGGATCGATTGAACTTTTCTCAGATCGATCGAAGAAAAGTTGGATCGATCAAAAATGTGCTGGCAGTGAGCTGTCTTATTCCCGCGCGCCCAATAGTCCACCTACCACATAGTACGGGATTAGATATTTTTGGGTATATTTTCTAGACTTAATGGCTAAGAAAAGGACCTTCTATATAAAGGGAAGTGACCCATTTGTAAATGATTATTATTCAATTTAATTTTAGATTATAATTTTTATTTTCTCTCTAGCAAAGTTAGAGATTAGGGTTAGAAGAAAAGAGGGAAGTAGAGACTCATCTCAAGAACACATCTATAAATCAACTTTCTCTCCATCTCTAAAGCTTCAAGGAAGAAGAAGAAGAAGAGGAAGAAGAAGATGGAGCCATGTTTGGAGCTTGATTCCATGACCACATCCACCTCCTCCA
>JAOTQH010000008.1:2419408-2439148 GCA_025631255.1 Cornus kousa | reverse complement strand
TTCCAAACGAGAACTAACTGTATCATACTGGAACTTCAATTCTTCAATTTCACTAAATTTGCTTTCATCTGCTTCAGCATATGCTGGCATTGTACAAATCGGATCACACCATGCCCATAAAGAGCATTTTTTTGTACCACAAGAATAGTATATCCTCCCTTTGTTGTTATACTCATCTGAACCTGTAACTCTCACTACAGCTGGATAGCCACAACCACATATTACGTTGTTATACCTGAGATCTTGCCGATTAACAGATTGTGTGGTTGAAGAAGACATTTGGGTTCGCTTCGCTGATCGCGGTTTAGGGCTTCTAATAGGGCACACAGTTGGGTTCGTTGATCGCAGTTTAGGGCTTCTAATAGGGCACACAGTGGGGACTTCAATACATTGATTAGGGTTTCAAATCATCAACCCACTTCAATCACAGACAAGAACAAGAGAAGAAAAAAGGGAAGAGAAAATAGATAAGAGAGAGGAGATCTTCTATGGCAGCAATCCTCACTAACCAGTGCAACGACAGAGAGAAGGAAGGAGATAACAAACATTAAACAATGCTTGACCGAGGGGGGTAGGGTTAGAGAACAAACCTGAAGGGTTTTTTCGTCATTTCCATACAACAAGGGTACTTTGGTCATTATATTGGGGTATCTGGTGCACGTCATGCTCACGTGATAAGAAAACGTTAATTTTAGACGGTCAACTAACGAGGTGGGGGTCATATGATATATTTTAAAATACGTTGAGGGGTTTAATGATACTTTCCTTACTATAGGGGGTTAATAGATAGTTTTGTCAAACAGTAGGGGGGTTTTGCGAATTTACCCCTATTATTTTTCTCAAAAAGAGTCATAAAATGAAAGACAAAAAAAAAAAAGGAAAATCCTAAATAAAAAGAAAATCAAATACTAAATTGGAAAGCCACGTGCAACACACGTGCCGCACTATATAAGGAAATGGACCATCCGTTAGTTTCCTCATAACCTGCAAGCACACTCTTTTGATTCTCTCTCTCTCTCTCTCTCTCTCTCTCTGCAATTTCTCGATCCGTGAAAGCGTTTGTTTTTTTAGGGTTTTCATAATACCCTTTTGGATTGACACTCTCTCTGTACATTCGATCCAAAAACTCAGTCATTCGCCGAGATGAAGCTCACTGTAAAGACTTTGAAAGGCAGTCATTTTGAAATTAGGGTTCAGCCCTCCGACACCGTGAGTCCCCTCCGCTCTTTCTCTCTCTCACACATACAGATACCAACACATTGTAGTCTTAGTTTCTTATTGTCAAAATATTATATACTATTGCAAGGTTCATGAACCATTGTTTTTAGATAAATTGTTCTTCTTATTTTCTTAATTTTGTCTGAAACCTACACAACTCAAAATATTAGATACCAATATTTATTATTATTATTATTATTATTATTATGTTTTTGGTTTCCGGGGCTTGAATTTTGATTCATACAGACGTTTACACGGATTGATGTATTTTGGGGAGTTTTTGAAATAGTGGGATAGTGGCGGGGCATTTAGTTTTGGTAAAAAAGGGCAATATTGGGTCCATGTTTCCTGGACATATAGTATGTTTAATCTTCTAAGAAACTACTTAATTTTAGCTGATGCTGGGGGACGTAATTCAGTGGTGTCAATCAGACCTTAAACTGATTGTCATCATACAAAATTGTTTGATAGAACCGTGAAAAAATTAGAATTTTGAATCTGGATGAAGTAAATCTCTGTCACTGATCGAAAAACTTAACTTGCATAAATTTCCATATATATATACACACACATATATTGACGAAATCATTGAACTCAATATGCATATTTGGTGGTTTTTACTATCATTACTAGTGTCACTGCTATGATTTGTGTCCAAACACAAGAGGTTAGCCATAAAGAAATAATGGGACGAGGCGGCAAGACAAGAGATGATAAAATATTGATATATTGATTTAACCTGCCTCTTGCAAGAATTTCTTCAAACTCAAGGCAAGCAAACAAAATAAGTGATTCTTTTAGTTATATAAAGAGGAAGAAAGGGCAAAGAGAATGAAGAGAGAAGAGAGGATATAGGATATGGAGGTGAACATGAGAGAGAGCTCATCTAATATTATCTGATTCCAATACTCGTTTTATGTTTATATCTCGTTTTCCCTGAAGAGCTTGAGAATTATGCTAGCACAATATTACTTTTTAAAATTTATCCTATCCAGCATGTACAAGACTCAAAATATATTATCAAAACTTGAAATATCTAAAAATAAGATATTACAGCAATATATTTATAAACACATCTCTAACGATTATTCCATATGTTGCCATATCATCTTCTCCCAGTCCAACAATGAGCCTTCAATGATATACCTGCATGGAAAAGTTCACCACGATCAAAGACCTGTGAAACTTAGTGCATTACATATGGCCCATGTGCCTGACTTTATATGGACCTAGATAGATTTTGTATGGCGAAGAAGGATTCCCGTGTCCAACCCTAAAGAATTAGCATCTTAGTCTTAACCTACACTACTATATCGAAATATGGAACACCTGAAAACAAAGTTGGTTAAGAAAAAGTCCAGAAGCCAGGATGGTATATTTTTGTTGCATCATCATGATGCGTCTATGTTACATGAGAGAGAGACAGAGAGGCGTGCTGGATAGAGCAAAATTTGAGAGATAGATATCAGAGCTCTTCAATATTCTCCAATGTTATCTCATTGCATACTCATTTTTATCTTGTTTCCCTCCAAGAGGTCATTGCATGGATACATTTTGAAACTAATAATTCCTCGCATGCATAAGACTTAAATTATATTCTTAAAACCTTAACTATCTGAAACTAAGAAACTACAACCCTAATAACTATAATGTATTAGCCATGTCATCTTTTTCCAGTCCATCTAAGCCTTCAATGACATACTTGCACGACAAAGTCTTTAACGATTAAAGGCCTATAAAACCAGAGTGCATCACATATGGTCGAAGAAGATATGGCCCTTGATAGATTTATATTACGGAGAAGGATTCTGGTGGCCAACCCTAAAAGTAACATAGTTTTTATTAGGCTTTGTTGAATTGTAATGACCTAGATTGTTAAATTTGTGGATTTTTGGTGTAACCTACATATTTTATAGTAAATATTGAACACAAGAAATTAAAGTTGCATAAGAAAAAGTCCATAACCTATTGTGTTATAGGAGCCAGGTTGGTATATTTTTCAGTTGTTTCATCATGATGCAACTATTTCACGTTGGATGGGACCGTGGGAGCTCGTGTCTTGAAATGTATGATTACATGTATCTAGTGGTTGATAACACTGCCTTTCAAAGAAATACGGTTGCACAATTTGATGTTGTAATATATGTATGAGCAAAATTTTAAGCTCGTTCACTGCTGATTGAAATGTAACTTCATGTGAATCATGTGATCCTAGATTATGGCAGTTAAGAAAAACATTGAAGATGTGGAAGGAAAAGACAATTATCCATGTGGACAACAATTATTGATTCACAATGGGAAGGTTTTGAAAGATGAAAGTACTCTGGCAGAGAACAAGGTCTCTGAAGATGGTTTTCTTGTTGTCATGCTTAGCAAGGTAATCTTTTTTTTTTTTTGGAATTTTGGAATTTTTTAATACAGCATGACTCTGGTGTGTGTTTTAACTTTAAAATATTGTTGTGCTATTTGTGAGTTTTGGCAGTGCATGCTGTATTGCTTTTGTGAATTTTCTTTTTGAAATTTCTTGCAGTTATATCTCCACTTTGTCAGCATAGAACCTTGATATTTTGAATTCTCCATTTATTTTTCTTATAATATTTTTTTCTGTTTTTCTTATATTATTTTTCTGTTCTTTTATTATATCTACAGAGTAAAACTTTGGGCTCAAGTAGTGTCTCATCCGCCCAGGTTTTTTCTTGCATTTTGCTTTCTGTTTACAGATACTATCACCTTGTGCTTTCTAACGAAAATGATTCTTTTGCTTTCTAATTAAAACACTTCTTATGCAAATGTTTGAACAGCCTTCATCTACAACAGCACCAACTTCTAATCCTACTCCGGCGCCTGAAGCTCCTGTACAAGCTCCGTGAGTTAAAATGACAATTAACCATGTGATGTTGTACTTTTGGCTAAATGATGTTCAAATATTAATCATACTGCCTGTATATGTTTGTTATGTAGGGCCCCAAAGAACATTACATCTACTTCAGATTTGGCAACAGCTAGGTGTGTGCTCTATCGCCTTGTCTACTAGCTTCTTACATTTCTTTTAGGAACTCATGAACGATAATAAATCAATGCTGACACTCTAGAGGGTGTGACGAGATGCCTTCTGATTTCTCTCCTGTGAATTTAGTTGGGATGTGAAGATGGCTTGACCTTGAATCATTGGTGGATATCACTGGAACTGGTTCACTTCAACAATTTAAGCTGAAAGTACTCCTAGCGCAGAAACTGTGGTTTGCCTGAACTAGGTCCATAAACAGTTCAACCAAGTTTTGTCCAGACTAAAAAGCTCTGTGACCTCCTGCTTTTCACTCGCTTATCCTATATACCTTAGGTCTTTTGGGTTTTTGATAAAAATAATATTGTTATTTTCTTTAATGAAGCATAGAATACCTACATGTAGAAATCTGGTTAGAGCAGCTGTTTCTCTTGCCATCAGAATTTCATTGTTTGCTTTTGTTGAACGAATTGTTAGATGCCTTATTAATCTTTTTTCCGAGATACATTTTGTTGTAATTTTATTATTTTAAGATGGAATAATAATAATAATAATAATAATAATAATAATAATAATAATAATTTATTTTATTTTATATTTTTTATTAAAATTCTTACAACTATTGATTAGGAAAGTGGAAATCAGGCCAACAAGTTTCCAAAAAACCATTCCAAAGAGAGGAAGAGGCTATTCATTCAGGAGAGACAATATATTATAGGATCCTTAGATTAATACAGTGTATTCCTCAAAAAGTTTTGCACAATAATTACTATCTGTTAGAAAATTTTGAGTAATATAATTCCTCCTTTTGATTTTTTCATTTGTTGCACAATGCTTCCTAGCATTAATAGGATTGCTTTGTTTGAGTTTATTTTGTTGCGGGAGTGGGAGCCGGGAGGTCAGTCTTAATTGTGCGAAGCTGGGAAGGTGTTTTGAAATGACTGTTGTCCATCTTGAATAATTTCAGATTTGATTTTGGAGCTGAATTCTCCACAAAAGTTATATGAAATAATATGGGGTTTGAATCTGCATTAGTTGTGTTACTACATTTATGCAGCATTTTACATCTGTATGTTTGCCAGCATTGTCAGACAGGCAATCTGATAATTTGTTTTTCTTCAAACCATAAAAGAAAAGTACCTTATTTTTTAATTTTAGAAATATATGTATATAAACAGTGTAATTTGATGTCGCAACAATTATTTTATTGTTCTTCCAGGGCACCTTCTGATACTTATGGTCAAGCTGCTTCCAATTTAGTGGCTGGTAATAATCTTGAGCAGACTATTCAACAAATTATGGATATAGGTGGTGGCAACTGGGAAAAGGAAACTGTTATCCGTGCACTTAGAGCTGCTTACAACAATCCAGAGCGGGCTGTGGATTACTTATATACTGTATGTTTTTAATTTTTATACCAATTTTATATTATTTTATTTTATTATTTTATTTTTTGTTGGCTTTTAGTCACTTGTACTATTCTATGTTTCAGGGTATTCCAGAGGCAGCAGAAGTTGCGGTGCCAGTGGCTAGTGGGGCTAACACCATGGCTGGAACAGGTGCAGCACCTACCGCACCTGTCTCTGGAGTGCCTAATTCATCTCCCTTGAATCTGTTTCCTCAGGTCTAACATTACTATTTTGTTGGATGTTTCCTACATATTTTTGCTGTTTCTGGTTTTTGTATTATTTAAACTGGGGTATTTCCAGGAAACCCTTTCTGGTGCTGCTGCTGGTGGGCTTGGATCCCTCGATTTCCTTAGGAATAACCAACAGGTGTCATTCCTACTATATTATATTATTCATGATTTAAGAATAAGAAATCATATTTTGACGACCAGTCTTTGCTTCGGAGTAACTGGAACCTTCTTATTGTCAAAGCTGTGTTCGCCACAAATGTTTTAATGAGTTCAGATGGTACCAATGTGGTATATTTTTAAAATGATCAAACTATTAACATATGAAAATTAATCAAGTCTTTGTATGTTTATTGAGTTTTCCACTGACACTGAAGTTTCTATCTTTGTTGCTTTGTTGTTTGCATTCAAGTTCCAAGCATTGCGGTCAATGGTGCAAGGAAACCCACAAATTTTACAGGTGTATACACTTCTATATTTTTACTTGGGTAAATTTTTTATGGTTTCTGTTGCGTAAAAGTTAACAAGTATTTTTTTTGGTTCCCCCCTTGTTGCAGCCCATGCTTCAGGAGCTAGGAAAGCAGAACCCTCAACTTTTAAGACTAATTCAAGAGCACCAGGCGGAGTTTCTTCAGTTGATAAATGAGCCTCTTGAAGGTTCTGAAGGGTGAGTACCTGGGAGCATTGTCGGTCAATACTAAGATATGGGGTCTGTTTGGTTCAGTTTTCTGAAAACAATTCTCAAGAACTCAGAAGAAATATAACTGTTTTCAGAGAAATATAATAATAAACCTTTTTATAATCGAATTTTTAGAAAACTACAATCAAACAAGCCAGAAGATTAAGTGTTTCTAATTTTCCATAAAGAATGGATGAAGAAAATGTTGTTTAGATTATTAGTGCCTGCTTGGTTCAGTTTTCGGACTATTCTTAAAGGAGAGAAATAGAGGAATGAGTAAAAAGTTGTTTGGATGACAGTTTTGTGAAAGCTGCTCTTGAGAAACAGAGTTAAAATGGATGTCCAAATTAGATTACAGATTACAACTTTTAGAACATGGTCCTGCCTGCTAGTTGTGGTAACATGGAGTTTCTTCTTTCCAGGGATTTATTTGATCAGCCTGAGCAGGACATGCCTCATGCTGTTAGTGTCACTCCAGAGGAGCAGGAGGCAATTGAACGAGTATGCATTAGTTTCCTCCCTGGTATCTGGTTTACTTTTATACTATATATGTTCTACTATGTTTACTAATTAGTTTTCTTCACCCATCTCCAGCTTGAGGCAATGGGATTTGATAGAGCCCTTGTCATTGAGGCATTTTTAGCCTGTGACCGCAATGAGGAATTGGCAGTCAACTACCTTTTAGAGAATGCTGGAGATTATGAAGATTGAATGGTAAACCTTCATACAATATTCTCCATGTTTCACAGTTTTTCATTCAGCATTTTATTTAGTTTCTGGCAATCTGTTAAAGATTTGTGTTTCTGATGGTGGTTCATATTTGTTTTTCTTGATTTTTGCTGTGATACACCTTCTCAGGCTTCTCTGTAGTGGTTTTCCTTGTTGAAATGGCAAACATTTTGTTGGTTGAGCTACCCAGAATAGTTCTTATAAGCTGCACAATGATTGACAGTACCATGTTTTGCATTCTTTTAGATCGAAAAATTCGGTCCAAACATTGCTCTATGCAAGAGCTGTATTCCAGTCTATATAAATGTCACCATTCGCTGGTGCAAAAATAATTGTTCACTGCCTTTTCTCGTCTTATTTGCACATAACGTGAATGCACAGAATGATGGAGATTGGTGATCTCATTTAGATCGCATGTATATTCTTGTCAGAATTAATACTAATCTAAGAAGCACGGACACGGACACGGCGATACGGCAAAATTTTAAAAAATAGGACACGGAGACGGCAATAAAATAATATATATATTTTTTATTACATATAAATTTTTAATTTTTTCTCAGTTTTTAATATATAATTATAAACACATCTCTAAATTAGGTCTACCAAATCGCCCATAAAATTATGGGACCAAATTCTATTAAAATAGAAACAAAAAAAAAAAATAAAAAAAAATAAATATATATATATTGATATCCAATAGTAGAATTGTTATATGTGTAGCCAAACATCTTAAATATATGTTTATATTCAATGGTAGAATTGTAGGTATGTTTATATTCAAAGGTAGAATTGTAAAATTGTAGATATATTGATATCCAATATTAGAATTATATGTGTAACCAAACATCCCAAAAGAAAAGATACGATTGCAAAATCTTATCTCCTCTTACTCTTCCCACAGTTTCTCTCCACCAGACGAATCAATCATCCTTTTGGGAATGTAGTCCAGCCAAAAAAGAAAGCTGCTTGGAGTTACAGAACTTCATTCAGATCCTATCAACAACCCGAGAATGAGAATCTATTGTCTTCTCCATCTGACAATTCATGGCTATGGTTCTCTCTCTTTCCAGCCCGTTTTGTACCAGCTCCTCAATTTATTCACATATTTAGTCTCAAAATCTCTTATATCACTTCATATATATTCCTTCAAATGTATACACACAAATATATATGTATATATCTTTTCATCTTTTTTTTTTCTCCAAAAAAAAAATTTATCAGCCGTGTCCTCCGCCGTATCCAGGATTGTCTCCGGCGTGTCCGAGCTATGAAAAAGTAACAATAAAAGGGACACCTTATTTAGAGTGTCGGACATGTGTCCGAAGCTGGGACATGCTTGTTCGACACGGTGCGGTAACCCTATGTGTCGTGTCGGTGCTTCCCTGATACTAATTATGGCGTGGATCCTATTAGTATACAATGGCATATCAATTACACATTTCTCTGTGTCTCATATTCCTCAATGTTTTCATCTGTGATCTGTCATTAATCAGATGGGATTGCCATTTTGTGCACCTCATAAAGTTATGGCCTTTACGTTGGATCATTATGTTGCATAGGAGTAACACACTTCCTTACAGGTTTTGAGTATATTGCTTTTCCTCAAACATTTACCACCTGTGTTAGTGAACTGGGAGGACAACAAATCACCTTTTTTTTTTTTTATTTAAATTTTTTGCACTTTCTTAACGGATATTTGACTCTTTCTCACCAGTTGGTTAACAAACCTCATTTCTTTATTATACCTCTGTACCAGAACCAACTTCATTTCTTTATTATACCTCTTTACCAGCTGTCAAGGTTCATATGTGCTATAGGTCATTTGGACCATCTGGCCAGCGAGAACTGGGCTTTTGATAATTGCTTCTATGTCATTCATTATGCTATGTTTTGGAGACAATGGAGAGAGTACTGTACATTCTTCCTCTCCATGGGCCTCATTGTGGTTTGAGTTTGCAGGATTGGCTTTAATAACATCATTTTGGAGCTGTCCAACTCTGTTCTCTCTCTTTTTATCATATCAGTTTCATTGGAACCTCTTCTTTTATTTAGAACTATATGTTAATGACTTGCTAGCTCTGCCTTCTGTCTTCTGCCATTTCAGACCTGCAGAAACGTTTTCCTCTCCTTGCCTTTAAAGCTTCATTTTTCCTCCTCTCCTTGTTTTATAAGTCATGTTATTAGGAGTCAGGTATATGTTCTTAGGTGTGGGTATGTATCTAAATCTCAGATTTATCAAATCTTCAAATCCAATTATACGCGTGCACAGCTAGATATTCATGGTTTTTAGTATTCTCTTTTAGTTTCTGGACAAATAGGTGTTTTTGTATAATACAGTTGTCATCATTGGTACTTTGTTTATTATCAAGCAATAATGTAACAGAAGGAATATAGTAAGAGTATATAAAATAATGTAATAAATTTTAGTTATCAAATATACTTGCTGCGTGTATTAGAAGATATAATATATCCACACCAAAGCAATACCAAAGAGTTATGTATGAGCACTCATTCGGGAGAGTTGGTGTATTATAGATTGTAAGTGCCTTGAATAATCCGGGGCAGTAATTTAGCTAACATGATTTGTAACATTTAGATGTTCTTTCACATCTTGGAATGTTTCACATCTAGCTTATAGCACCTTCTTATTAATATTAACTTGTCTGTTTTTTTTTTTTTTTTTTTCTCTCTCTCACTCTCTCTCTCGCTGCACATGTTGGCACTTGCTGGTGCATGGTCTGATTTGTCATCAGTAGTTGATGGATCTTCATGACTTCTCATTTTGAAAGTACAATTCTTTTTCTGGTTTAGAAATAATTTCCTGTTTGTTTCATTTTATTTTGTTGATTCATCAGGCAATTTCAGCTGGAGTTCTGAGTTCTTGCCGCACAAGGTCCACAGAAGTTCAATGGCACTTGGTCATCTAGTATGGTTTTTTGTGCACAGATCTGGATGGTGATTAAATTAGTTCCCCCCTTTGTTTGTCCAAGAGCGTGATAGTTTTCCAAATCTCCAAGAAAGGTTGGGATTGTGCGGTGCGATTGATTTGGTGACAATTCTTTGCTGTTTTCCCATCTAATGTGTCCAATGTTCTATATTTTATTTCCATTGCCTGAACTTGCATAGCATGCTTTTATGTTATTTTTCAACTCAATTCTATCTGACATCCATATTAATCATTTTATTTTTGTTCCCATGCAATAATTTAGAAGGCCACAGATTGCCTTATTTGCTAGGCTTCGAAACAGGAAATGAAATGTGCAACTTTTTAATTAGTAGTATTACCATATGTTTTAAGAGCAAAAGGAAACAAACGTGGTGTTTGATAAAATGGAAAATTTGAACTCGGGCTGTTTCCAAGGCTCCAATTCCATGCAGTCGAACATTGCCTTGCCTAAGAAAATCTTACAGCTTTAAGTGCGCTGAACTTGCACAATCAATAATCAGCACAATCAATAATCTTTGTGGTACTGCTCAAAATTTGATTGAGAGCTGTTAGTTATTCAGCATGAAGATTTATGTAATAATATCTTTTCGGGGATACCAAGTGTTAATAAGTTTTATATATAAATTAACTTTTATACCAGATGATAAACCATTTTGTGACAGGTTTTTTTTGGGAGGTATCCCATCCACAATTTATGCCATGGTCTTATTTTTTGTTCCATGATCGTCTTTCATTCTTATTTCATGAAGCGTTGGTTCTTGTTTATGAAGCGCTTGTGTCTCGTATGAATTATTTTCTAAGGACAAGATTTGCCTATTCACCGGTGAGTAGGTCATTCTTATTTAGTAGTCCAATTATAAGAGCACAAATAGTTTGTAATTACAAAATCAGGAAAGTGCTAGAATAAGAAAATTAAAGAGGGTGACTAAATTTATTTCAAAAAAATTATTATTCTAATTTTGTAATTATATGTGCACTTGTGATTGAATCACATCAGTCAGAAGTTTACTGTTGTCTCAGTCTGAGTAGACAATTCTTTTTAAAACTCTTTCGGATCTTACTTTGTGCCACATTTACAAATAAATTGATCAATTCCATTTGTACAAGCATTGTCAGGATCAATTCCCACCCCTTCAAAATATTAATCAAGTGTCTCCTTTTCTTATCGTTATAGTAGCTCAAAATATTAATCAAGTGTCTCCTTTTCTTATCGTTATAGTATCTAGATTTAATGGTTGAAACTTGAGCATGATATTGTATTTTGGATTTAAGTATACATCAAAATATAGTACATAAATGTGCTCTGGAGGATCAGTTCCTATAGGAATAAGTTATGGTCCATACTCAATCAACAATTAATTATCCAACCCTTATATTCTTTCTCACGTCATCCATTTTTTTAGTAACATCACTTGCGCTACAAAAACGTCTCTCTCTCTCTCTCGTCAAACCTCACCTACTCTCTCTCTCGATTGTCAAACGGTTTGACTCAAACCTCACCTAACTCACCAATATAAAAACGAGTTGAGCAATGTCTCTCTCTCTCTCTCCCTTCATCTCAAAGCTCATCTAATCATCATATTCAGATAGTAACTTATTAGACTCCTCTTTACCATCTTTAAACTCTAATTTTTGTGTCGCAGTCTCTCTCTTGCCTCACAAAATAGTGTATATGTATATATCTATTTTGTTTAGTTACTTGTTAACCATACAAAATAAAATATTAGAATTTCTATATAATTAATTATTGTCTTTGAGATATAAAGAGTAATGATATTTAAACTGGTTACTCAAATCTATTTGTCTGAAGAAATATATATCCGTTTGGTTTTTTTTTTTTCTAAAATTTTTACATAAATATATGAAATTTTTTATATAATGCCCCTAAAATTATTAGTTTCTAAAATTATCTGTTAATTTTTTAATTTTTTTTTCTCTCTTTTACATATAAAATTACTTTTAAAAAGTTAAAATTTTCATGTTAATTTGAAGTCTAATTTTATTTTTCCTTTTTAAGTTTTATCATTTTAATTTTCTTTTTTATTTCCTTCTACATCTTTAAATTATATTTTTTTCTTTCTTAAATTTTGGGTCCGCCCTGAATGCTGCTTGGTCTATCAAGTATCAACTATCCAATAAAGATGGTGTTTTTTTATTTTTTATTTGTAAACCCTATGCTGCCTAAAGTCTAATCTTAAGATCTTTCAATAATTTTCTGTGACATTATTCTTTTAATTGAGTTGAAATTTTCAACAAACAGTCAATAATGGAGGTTAGACCTTGGCAAAGGTGTTGCACCCCAAAGTCCGGGAAAAAAAACCCCGAATATCATCACCAGCATCAATAAGAAGTGAAATATTAGTAATCTGAACCTGTAACAAATATAATCCAACCAACACCATTCAAAAATATATATATATATATATATATATATATAATATCCCATCAATAACTTCACTCAACTATTTCAACCTTAAATAAATTAAAATCTGAATTAAACTTGACCTGAATTTAGAAAAATATTAAATATTTTGACTAGTCTAAAATATGAAATCATGAATCTACAAAGTCCTCTACCATGGTGAACTTTTAGGAGACGATGCGCACCATTCAATAGAAAAATTGACGCCCTTGAGGTTCCAAGCCCCAACTTGAGGCAGTCTCAAGGTTTGGAATAAATTAGGACGAATGTCTCTGTAGCATGACGCGCGTTGCTCTCTCTCTCTCTCTATAAAGTCTAATCTAGAAGGAAGACTCTCTCTCTAACTTTGGCGGAGTGCTTGCCTGTCCCGGCAAATTCCTTACCTCAAGCCGAGACAGAAGGACACGCGCACACAGCAGATAGATATAATTGCTGAAAAAACGATAAACAGATTTGAACAGCTCCCTTCCATTCAACCTTCCTCTTCATTTTCTTCTACTGTAAGTTCCCATTTCCTAATCTTCAATTTTTTTTTTTTTTTTTTTGGCTTCATATCGATGCTTCTACGCAGATCTATGCTGTTTGGGTTTGTTTGCAATTTTCTTGGTAGGGACAATTGTCTGGCTAATGTGATGATGATGGGTTCACTCTGGATCTTTTGTTTTTGAATTGTGTTTGTTTTCTGTAGTTGGATATGGAGTTAATCTGCGGTCAAATGGGGATTTGTATTGTCTATTAAGATGGGTCTTTAGATTACTTTTAGATTCAGATTGAATAGCTCTTAAGTTGGGGAAATAATCATTTATTTTTCTCTGCAATGCAGTCCTTTGTATTATAGAGAATCAAATCAACAATGTCTACAGCACTCAAATGTTCTGAAACTGTCGGATTTAGTTCTGCAAGGAATCTGGATATCTCATACCAAAAGGATTTTTTTTTTTTTTTTTTTACAAAATCAAAATTAGATATATGTTGGCAGGTACATCAATATAAGGAAGTTGACAATATTTTTTGGTCTGATGCATTAAGATAAACACAGGCTTGTTCGGGAACAAGCCACACGATCCATAGCCTAGGAAATAGTTTGCAGTCCGTCATATTTTCTAAGGTGGCTGCTCAAAGTACTGATGTGTCCTAAAGAGAAGCATCAGATATAACGGAATTGTTGCTCATGTGAAATGATTTGAGGAATGCAAGGGTTAGGTATTCAATGATGCCATAAAATGCAGGAAGAAAGGCCAAAACTTTGTGGCAAGTTACATCTTGTTGGTAATGGAGTAGTAAAGGATTTTGGAATTTGCGTCTAAAGTCCACATATATAACTTTTTCTGATTATGGATTTAGGTTTCATTTCTGAATCCTCGCCCCCCCCCCCCCCATCTTGCTCAATTTGGATATCTCATTGTTACTGGGATACGTTCGTAACTTTTGATCTTAGCAGAGTATGTGTTCATATGAACTTTTCCGTGCAATTGCAACCAAAGAAATGCTTTTAGTGGTCTAATAGTGATCTCTCAAAGAATTGGAGAGATTATCATTTCCTTGATTGGAAAGATGAATTTTCTGTATCTTGCTCAAAACTCAATGATTGCTGATTTATATTTCATGGAGTAGTCGTGGTATTGGTATGGCTAGTAGGCATTATATGTTTTTCCAATATCGAAGTTTAAACAAATAATTAACTAAGGAAAAAAAAAAAGAAGTTTAAACAAATAATTGAAGAGAACTTTTGTGATATTGTTTTATTGTTATGGACAATACCTAGTTAATGCAAAATTTCTAATATGTGATAAATATCAAAGATGGTTTTTTTGGAATAAGAATAACATATGTTGATGTGTGTGGTAACATTAATTTGCATTTGAATGCATTTCTATAAGCATGAAGCTTTAACTTGCAAATGATGAGTGATATTTTGTGGTTGACTAACCAATGGATACTTTACAAGTAGGATTATCTGCATGTCATTCATGGCTTCATCATCATGCATATAGATATTTTTCAGTAGTAATTTAATTCTGGATTTGTTGACTGACCATATAAAGGTCCGTTATGCTATTGCATTAAGTAGAGCTCCTGAAATAGACTTGATCTCCTCCTTTCCAGCATTAAGAAATTTCTACATAAACCTAGGAGTCATGTTACCTTGGTTCATTGGTTGAAGATACCACAAAAAACTGGCAACATATTATATGCCTATTGATTTTCTAAAGCAAATAGGAGGCCAGCTATGATGCTGTGAAGCTGTTACGTTAAATCATTGTCCACCCATGGTAACTATAATGGACATTTCTGCGATTCTGAAACTATATAGATTTAGGATCACTCAGATGTGACTAGCGAATCTGATGATTTATTGAATTGATGTTTTATTGCTGAAGATTGGTTAGATAGTGTTAAAGGTGTGTTCTTAAAGCATTTCTCTTGAGAATAAGTCGAATGTGTGTTGAGTTTGGCCACAGGCAAGAAAATTGCAATTGAAATACGGTACAATTTAGGTTAAAGTGGTTTGATGAAGTTAAACCAGCAGAATATAAACTCTCTCTCTCTCTCTCTCTCACACACACACACACACACTTTATTATATTTTTAATTTAATTTATGTTCAAATGATAAAAAGGTCGTAAGCTGTTAGGCTGTTAGCCACATGCTCAACTGCATAATGAGTTTCATTCATAGTCATGGTGGTCAATGAAGAGAAGTGAAATTATGTCAAGTACCTATGGGATGGTTGTTTATTGCGAAAAGGATATGCAGAACCATGAAAACTATGAAGAATTCAAATGCCTCAAGAGCCAATCATTGAATAGTGCCATGTATTTGCGCAATTGGTTAATAATTCAAAGAAATTCTTAATTGAAGATTGTTACCTGAACTGTAATTGCCACGACTGTTTATGTATTGCATGCATGCTCCCTGCCAATTCACTTTCTTGCCGAGGGAGAGCATTGACTTGCTTTAAGGTAACGAAAGTGGTGTTGTCTGTTCTGATTTTGGAACAGAATAGACGTTTTTTCGCTGGAATAACAGTATTTATGTTTGTGGGTGTTAAGTCTGCAGAATATGTGAAAGTTATATGTGATGGCAGTGGAAGGTGATTGAATGGGTTTGATGTTAGCTTTTCTTAATTGGTTGTGCAAAAGAAGGTCAATTTGAATTGGCTGGTACAACTGCAGTCAAGGTGTAGCAATTTCGCTGAGGATACAAGGATGTATCATTGAGCTGGTAGGATTTTGGTGGAAAAGAGCAGCTACTACCTACTTTTGGATGGTGATCAAAGAAAGTATTCAGTTATTATATTCTAAGTGGAAGAAGCTTAATCATTGTTTTGGTGTTGTGTATGATTTTAAATTGATTTTGAAGTCTAGTGTTTTGCATAGGGCTTTGAGAATGACATCTATCTGTGTTCACCATATTACATTTGTAATGGAGTTGTCAAAATGTAGACAGTGAGAAGCAGAGCTGAAACAGGAAGTAACTCTCAAATATGATAAACAGGACTATTGAGAAGTCACGATTTGAAGAAATTTAAGGCCACAAATTGAGAGGGGAGAACTAGAGATGAGGTAGCATATGGGTGAAAAATTGAGTACTTACATCTTATCTTTTAATTATTTGTACTTGGAGGATGTTCATTATATACTGGTATACTTGCACATGTCCGGTCAGGTACATAGTATTCATCCATCAAATATGCTTGAAGCACCATTTATCCTTTCTTTACATGGACTTGTTATGTGTGTCGTGTGCGAGTCTGTGTCCAAACATTAGTTGTATGAGATTGTTGAACAAAAAGATGCAGGGACACTACAAGATATTTATAATATTCAATATTTTTATTTTATTTTCTAGATTAAATAATGATTTATATAACATATCGCTCTACATAAACATTTCACTCGTTTTGAAACAATAATCCAATAAAATTGTGTAGGACACATTCCATATCCTTGTCAAAGTGTCACGTGTCTGAGTCCATGTAGCAGTGTTAATCCCACTTCAACTTGCCCTTAAGTTGCCCACGTAGTATTAATGGGATTATGATACAACGCTCAAGGCCTCACTGTAACATCAGGGATGGCAACGCAGTGGTAGGCCATAATGTGACCGTTTGGATCATAACGCATATGCACCCAAACTATGACCTCAGGGACTACAGCACAATGTTACCATTGTTTTGCAGTCATTAAGATCACAACACAACATAGAATGGGGGTACAACAATATGTCAAGGATCACAAAGTAATTGCTAGGATTGAAATGCATTTTAGAATATAGAATGGGTACGTTGCAATGGCGGACTACAATGCGATGTTAAGAATCTCATACGAATATTGCCTCCTATTTTGGCAAGTCTGTTAAACACTTAAGTATTGACTATTGAGTTGGTTGAGGAGCTTCCTGAATGTTATGAAGTGTGGTTGATGTAGTGATTTCCCCAAGAATCATGCTAAATTTTTTGGTTTATATCGAATACTTCAAGCAGGCATGTTGCATTTTGCTATGTGATAAAGTCTGTCTTCTACTTAGGTGGAGGAATATCTAAGCAGTTCTTACGTCAAAATGAGATTCAAGTCTAGACTAGGGAAGCTCAGTTACAATATGTTTGTTTTCTATTATAACACATAGGCTCAATTCATTTTGTTTTGATGCGGTAATGATTCGATGATTCAGTTTATATAATACTTGTCTTGAGAAACAATGATTTGCATGAGGTGAATGGTGTACAAATGGGGTTTCGGCATCTCTTTCCTTGGCTGATGCTTGTATGATTCAAGCAAGTCTGCCTTATGATTATTGAGATGTTGGCCCAAACACTCTTCATTTATGTTGTTTTTGAACTGAGAATTTAATAGGATTTGGAACCAGTAATTGTCCCAAAGTTTTTATTTCTCTTCTTATTTCTAATTTTATTTTATAAGGCCAAAGTCTTATATATTACTGGTTGTAATCTTGTTGTTCTTTATCATGTTAATGAGTAAAATCAATTTCGTTGCTGGTCTTGAGGTAAATAATTCAAAATTTCTAGTGTCTAATAAAGAGTCAGTCTTGGCCAAAAGAGTCGATAAGCTGGTTGTAAACCTGTTTTCCCTTTATCATGTTAATGAGTAAAATTAGTTTCCTTGCTGTTCTTGAGGTAAATAATTCAAAATTTCTAATGTTTAATAAAGAGTCTTTTAATGAATAGAGAGTGAATCTTTGAATGAAAATAACTAAGGCAACTATGATGTCACTAAACCTTTTTAATTTATAAAGATTGAATCTTTGAAGGAAAATGGGAGTTTTGAGTTATACTTATTCGAGATCCTTTGACCTCACGATGAGTGTTTTAATAAGTAAAAATTGAATCTTTGAATGAAAATAACTCAATAAAGGAACCTATCATGTCACAAAACCTTTTTCATGTACTAAGATTGAATCGCTGAAAGAAAAAGAGAGTTTTCAGTTAAACTTATTCGAGTTGCCTTCGACGTCCCGAATATTGTTTTAATGAGTAAAGATTAAATCTTTGAATCAAAATACCTCAACAAACGTACCTATTAATTCACTTAACCAATTTAATGTATAAAGATTAAATCTTTGAAAGAGAATGAGAGTTTTGAGTTAAACATATTCGAAATCCCTTTAACGTTACGAAGAGTGTTTTAATTAGTAAAGATTGAATCTTTGAATGAAAATAACTCAGTAAGCTTACCTATCATGTCACTAAACATTTCTAATCTACAAAGATTGAATCTTTGAAAGAAAATTAGAGTTTTGAGTTAAACTTTATTCGAGTTACCTATGAAGTCGTCAAGAGCATTTTAATCTATAAAGATTGAATCTTTGAATGAAAATAACTCAATAAAGATACCTATCATGTCACTAAACCTTTATAATATATAAAGATTTAATATTTGAATGAAAATGATAGCTTTGAGTTAAACTTATTAGAGTTACCTATGAAGTCACGAAAAGTGTTTTAGTAAGTAAAGATTGAATCTTTGAATGAAAAAAACTCAATAAAGATACCTGTCATGTCACTAAACCTTTTTAATGTTTAAAGATTGAATCTTTAAAAGAAAATAAGAGTTTTAAGTTAAACTAATTCGAGTTCCCTTCGACGTCCCGAAGAGTGTTTTAATGAGTAAAGAAAGAATATGTAAATCGAAATACCTCAATCAATGTACCTATTATGTCACTAGACCATTTTAATCTATAAAGATTAAATCTTTTAAAGAAAATGAGAGTTTTGAATTAAACTTATTCGAGATCCCTTTGACGTCACATATAGTGTTTTAATCAGTAAAGATTGAATCTTTGAATGAAAATAACTCAATAAAGGTACCTATCATGTCACAAAACCTTTTTCATGTATAAAGATTGAATCTTTGAATGAAAATAACTCAATAAAGGTACCTATCAGGTCACTAAACCATTTTAATGTATAAAGATTGAATCTTTGAATGAAAATGAGAGTTTTGAGTTAAACTTATTTGAGTTACCTATGAAGTCGCGAAGAGTGTTTTAATGTGTAAAGATTGAATCTTTGAATGAAAATAACTTAATAAAGGTATCTATCATGTTACAAAACCTTTTTAATGTATAAAGATTGAATCTTTGAAAGAAAATGAGAGTTTTGAGTTAAACTTTTACGAGTTACCTATGAAGTTGCAAAGAGTGTTTTAATGAGTAGAGATTGAATCTTTGAATGAAAATAACAAAGGCAACAATTATGTCACTAAACCTTTTTAACGTATAAAGATTGAATCATTGAAAGAAAATGGGAGTTTTGAGTCAAACTTATTCGAGTTACGTACGAAGTTGCGAAGAGTGTTTTAATGAGTAAAGATTGAATTTTTGAATAAAAATAACTCAGAAAAGGTACCTATCATTTCACTAAACCATTTTAATGTATAAAGATTAAATGTTTGAAAGAAAATGGGAGTTTTGAGTTAAACTTATTTGAGTTACCTACGATGTCGCGAAGAGTGTTTTAATGTGTAAAGATTAAATCTTTGAATTAAAATAACTCAATAAAGGTACCTATCATGTTACAAAACCTTTTTTATGTATAAAGATTGAATGTTCGAAAGAAAATGAGAGCTTTAAGTTAAACTTA
>JAOTQH010000008.1:2369938-2389016 GCA_025631255.1 Cornus kousa | reverse complement strand
TTTAAGTTACACCCTCTCTAACAGCTTAAGCTTTTGGAGTAGATGGTTGTTGACAATATCCATCAACACTTTACTTGAACTTGGAAAGACCTTTCCAATTTATGCAATGGTTTTGACTTAGCACACTTTGTATGATAAGATTTAACTGGTTTGTAATACCATGCCAATGAAATGACATGGTGTTCCCATTGCATTGAGTATTTACTCAAACCTCGCTCCTCCTAGCAATGCACTGATCAGAACTTGTTGAACAGAAACTATTGTTGTATTAGATATAGGTGTTTGTTGTAGCAAAATTCTAGAAGTATATGCATGGCAAATGCCAAGGAAGGGATTGGGTTAAGAGTTTGAACCTTTCTGTCCATGTTATTTTTTTATATAAATTATATATGTGTGTGTGTGTGTAATATTTCTTTTGCCGTTGTATGAAGTAAAAAGAATATAGTCGGCGTTTTGTTATCAAACCGAATGGAAGACCAGATCACCGGTTCAACTACATGATACACTGTAGAACACTATAATAATAAAAACTAATGTTTGCAAAAATATAGATATAATTTCCTTAAGACGTCAATATAAGTTAATGTTATCTTATTTAAGTGTTTCTTAAACTTGAAGCCTCAAAATGTGATTAATGATATTCATTGTTTTTTAAAATTTGAAATCTCAAGATCTAATTAAACATAGTTTTGTGTCAACTGATTAAGGACAGTTGCATAATGCAATCTTAAAAGCTCACCTTTGCCAAGTGTGCCAACACAAGTTTAAGTCTGGAGACAGCCACTGATCTGAATAAATCCAGAGCATAGGTCTGTTCCCTGTCAATAATATCCAGTAACCAAGATTGATGAATTGTTACCGGAAGGGCCTTTCTATCGGCTCAAGGTTAGATTATAGGATGATGTTGAAAATGTATCTGTAATACGTGTTTGTGTTACATATATTTTTGCACGAGTGTGTGTGAACATTTTCTATTTTTATTAAAAAATAAATATATTCAATGCTAATGGGAGGGAATGAACGGAGACAAACCTAATTTTCGGCATTATTTTTCATGGAAATGGTTACTCTCAAGAGTCAAACTCGAGGTCTCATGCTCAGTCCAAGCTTGTTGCCATTCATTAAAAGGACAGTAGTGTAGTGGCTTCTATATCTATATTACAGCTGAATTTCATTGTTCAACATTGATAATGATCAGTTCATAGAATTTTTGAATAACCTATCCAGTCAATTATACCCAGCTAGGTGAGAATTATCCAAGTTGTTCGAGTCCATTGGCTTTTACTATATTATAGTTTCAAGCGGTCTGAAGTTAAGCCAAGTGGTCATATCTAATTATATAACCAGCCAATCTACTCTGAGTCTAGGTTTATTTCTTGGTTTTAATTCTAGGAACAGATTTAAATCTGCTGAATCATGGATGTAAACATTGCTGCAAGTCAGTTCTCAAATGGATATTACTTTTTTAGCATTTGAAGTAGGTAATAAAGCTTTTAGGCTTGAAGCAAAATCAAATTTCAATGCCTGAAATTTGGGGTATTTGTGACTGCATCAGACTTATCTTCAGTCTCTTACGGTTCGTCTAGAGGAGATGAGGGTAAAAAGGCGTGATTCTGAGCAGTGGATGCATCATAGAGTGCTTCCACAGGAGCTTAGAGAAAGAGTTCGGCGCTATGATCAATACAAGTGGCAGGAAACAAGAGGAGTTGATGAAGAGGACTTGGTCCAAAATCTTCCAAAAGACCTCAGAAGGGATATCAAGCGGCATCTCTGTTTAAATTTGGTGAGAAGGGTAAGTATTTTGGTCATCTTGGTTATCCTTTGTTAGTTCTTAACCATGTCATCTTATGTGTATGTATAATGGATGTATGAGTTCAAACGAGGAAAATATTTCAAAATCAGCATTCTCTTGAAATTTCAGTGTGTAAAGCTATGATCTGTAGACGTTGACACCACAACATCTCCCAATATGAGACGCAACCATCTTACATTGTGTGAGTATCATATTCAGAACATGCATATTATGTACAAGTTATGCTGTGTGCATGTTGAAAATCAATAAAATTTGACCTGATGTAGTACAGCAAAAATACAGAACATATCACATCACATCATGGGGGAGAATAATAATGGTTATGCTGTTGAGCCCATTGAGCCACTCGCGTCGGTTTGAATTTCATAGCTGTCATTACTTGCAGCTGTACATGGATATGAGTCTTAGGTTTTCTGCCAGTCTTGCAACATTAATGACACAACCTATATTCTGTCATTGATGATGATCTTGTGTGGCATTTGCAGGTCCCTTTATTTGCAAATATGGATGAACGGTTGCTTGATGCCATCTGTGAGCGATTGAAACCAAGTTTATACACAGAGAACACTTACATTCTCCGGGAGGGAGATCCGGTTGATGAAATGCTCTTCATTATTCGTGGACGCCTGGAGAGTGTAACTACAGATGGTGGAAGGAGTGGATTTTACAACCGAGGTTTTTTGAAAGAAGGGGATTTCTGTGGGGAGGAGCTTCTAACATGGGCTCTGGATCCTAAATCTGGTTCTAGCCTACCTCCATCAACTCGGACAGTAAAATCTTTGACAGAGGTGGAGGCTTTTGCCTTAATAGCAGACGAGGTGAAGTTCATTACCAGTCAGTTTAGGCGCCTTCACAGTAGACAGGTTCAGCATACTTTTCGCTTTTACTCACAGCAGTGGAGGACTTGGGCTGCCTGTTTTATCCAAGCTGCTTGGCGACGTTATTCCCAGAGGAAATTTGCAGAAGTTAATCATGATGAAGTCCATGAGGAAGCAGGAGAGAATGAATCAAATGAAAAAAATACACCCAGCTTTGGTGCAACCATATTAGCATCGCGTTTTGCAGCAAATGCTCTTCGTGGGGTTCAAAAGCTTCGTGAGTCAACAAGTCCCACAGGCTTGGTAAAAATGCCGAAGCCTTCAGAACCCAACTTTTCTGCTGACAGTCGAGATTAATCAGTGTTTGTATAGCAGATGATGACATTAACCGAAATGTTGTTTTGCTTCACCGATCCAGCTATTGAAAATGTACCATACTCGTCATTCCCAATTGTAATGTGTTTAGTTGCAATGTTTCATTGCTAATTTTGTCAATGAGAAGTGCTGAGGTGAAGGCAGAATACATCGGATCCCAAAAATGATGAATGTCGTTGCTGATTGTAACTTATTCGACAACTGCTCATTAATTGGTTATTGTAACTTCTATGTATTCGGGGCTCTTGCATATGAATGAGAAAAGTATCTTCACCCAGTGAGCAACAAATTCCCGTGTTCATATTTCCTTCATGCTACCGAACTCAAAAAGTCGCAGGTTCCAACATTACTTCCGAGCTATTACAATTACAATTGATATATGACCAAAATGTGGTCGCATGTGAGAGGAAGATTTAAACTATTATTTATTAAAATGTGGTCGCTTGGTAACCATAGTTGCTTTCTGCTTTTGCTTTGACCCGAAGCAGAAGCAATGTTTCTCCTTTAGAGTGTGTCTAACACTATTTTGAAGCTTGTTTGGTAACATAAATTTGTTGCAAGAGCATTTTTTGGCCTCAACTTTGAAAACACTGCGGTACTATTCAAATAACAACAAATGTTATCAAACATGTTTTGTGCTTTTGTTTTGCTATAATACAATGGCAAAAGCAAGAAACAGGAATCAAAAGCATTCAGTACTTTTACTTTTGCTACAGTTCTAGAAATAGAGATTAACTTCTACGGATTATATTAATTAGCCACATCCAGGAGATATATACTAGATCATTTTTGTATATATATTAATTAGCCACATTGGCCGGTATGATTTGAGAGCGTAGTGATGATTTTGATCTTTTGAGGACTATGATACTTAGAATTAAAAAATTGCTTGACTTGAAAGTTTAATACTCCTTATATGCCTTGTGGATGTTATTTAGGAGTAAATTTTTCGAAATATTGATATCTTACTTGCATTATCCCTTATTCTCATTTTTTTCGAATCAAGGAAGCTGTATTTCATTAAAACGCCAATTGATCCATAATCAATTGCTCATAATTATGCAATCAAGATACATAAATACATAAATCCCCAAAGTTAGAATGATCAAACCATAATCCTTGAATTCGGGCTACATCAATGCCCTAAGAAAAGGTCTAGTGACATAATAGGTACATTTATTGAGTTCATTTCATTAAAAGATTCAATCTTTACTCCTTAAAACACTCTTCGCAACTTCATTGGGAGCTCGAATAAATTTAACTCAAAACTCTCATTTTCTTTCAAAGATTCAATCTTTATACATTAATAAGGTATAATGACATAATAGTACCTTAATCGTATCCCCGTAACTACTTTTGTTCTTATCCTCATAAATATCTCAGTCTTTACTCTTATCTAAATAAGTGCGTCGCCATGCCTCGATCGATCGAAGCAACAGTGAGCAACTTTGGAAATAGAGAATTTTAGGCATAGCTTTTAAAAAAAATAAAAAATAAAAATGTTTAGAGGAGAGCACGTGTGACGTGATGACCTGAGTGGGTGCAAGAGCACTGTTAGACTATCACACTGGGCAAGTTATGTATGCACAATCTCACACCATGTGAAAAGGTAAAAAGACTTATATATGTAAGTATGTCATCCTAATTGATATAAACTATTTTGAAATAAAATTCAAGTACAAAATCGTGATTACAACTAATATGATAAGCCTGGCCAAAAGAGACATGACCCAGAAGCTGAGGAAAAATGCTATATTGGCCAACCATAAAATATAAAAGATCAATTACTATGTTGCTGACAAAATAACTCCAATATCATATACGTAGTGAGTGGTTTGGATTTTTTTTTTGTTAACTTTTGTGTACAGTTAATTAAAATTACTACTCGGTATAATTTTATTAGGATTGCTAATAAAATTGACATAAATGCGAATACACACAATTTGTAATCAGAAAATAAGTGCGTGTTGTTTTTTTCCATGTCGTCAGCAGTGTGCTTTTGTGCAAATTTAAAGTGGAACACTGATGTGAATGGAGGTGCACTTGCCACGTGTAAAGCAGCTACATATATAAACGTGCGAATCTTCAAATATTCCCTCTGACACCTGATCGGACTAAAGTATTTATATTTTGTCTATCTTATCCCTGCTTGAGAAAGCTATTGTACTCAACAGCAGCAACCTCTCAAGGTCACAGCAACCTCAAAGGCCCAATCACCGATTGCCACATAAGGAACTTGTTTTATAGTACCACCTTTGATTCATGTTGAGAAGAGCGATGTTGGGTTATCGGGTCCATAAAATTATTTTATTGCTAAAATTGTGTTTGGATTGTAAATTTTGGACCCAAATTCTTTTTAGTAATATTTCTTATTGTTGGTGATTTTATTTTATTTATTTTATTTTATTTTATTTTATTTTTTGTGGATAAAAGTGATGAAACTCACCAATCAAAGAGAGCTTCATAAATTTTACCTTGATTTCTAAGGATTTTCTTAAACAAAAACGTTAAACATCAAACACGATCTTTATTACACATTATAATAACAATAATGTTAAAATATTAATAAATTGAACTTCAACTTGAATCAAGTATGAGCTTAATTCAATTATAACTAAATTAATTCAAAAATAATGAAAATTCAAATGATAAACTGATGCTAATCTATATTAATGATGATGATAATATTTTATTAAATATTAATAAATCCAATAATTTTACAAATTTTAACTTAATATTTACTGAGCTAACATGAGTTATTAAAAGGCATGCATTCTAATAGTGTAACATCCTTGAAAAAAAGGGAGGAGTTTGAGTCCAAGTGTGAATAAGAAAAATGTGTGTGAGTGGAGAGTGTAAGTATATTTCTAATCAATGTAAAAAAAATAAAAATCTAAAATGAGTTTAATAATCAAATGGAGTCCAAATAAACTCAAGTGGGTTTAGATTAGAGTAAACGTATAGCTCGGGTTGACCGGTGGATTGATCCTCAACCCGCACCCGTCCAGTCCAGACGAGTTGCACCGTTTTTCCGTTCACTTTCGTGTCTGTAAGTTGGCAATTAAATGCATGCACTACAAAAGGGCACTGCTTGCAACCGTTTGTTGACTCTCTCTCTCTCTCTCTGTGAAGTGTATTGCGTTGGTCCTTCAAAGCGTGGACGAAGAACAGACTTGGAGTCATGGACCTCATTTGCCCTAATTCTCCATCTGTATGCAATTTTCTTTTTAATTCCATGAAATTTTCTTTTCTCATGTATTTTATTTTATTTTATTTTAAATTGTGTTTATTTATTTTCTCTGAACATTCACATTTGTTTCTAATTTTCTTTATTTATTTTTGTTATTAAGTTTTTTTTCTGAAAACTTAACTTCGCTCTGTTTGGTTGCTCAAAAACTTAGTTAAAAAAAAATAACGAATTTTTTGAACTTTAGGTTTTTCATTTGGCTAAACAACTATCAGTTATGCTCTTCACTTTCTTTCTCCTCAGTTTTCTAAAAAAACGAAGAGTGTGTTAAAACCTACCATTTTATGTATTTTTCCCCCAAATTTTTTTTTTTTTTTAGAAAACAAAGCATAACAAAGCTTGTTTGGGTTTTGAGAAAATGTAAGAAAGAGTGGAATAGAATTTCATGTGTTAATTTTACAATAGTTGAAATCATAGGAAGTAGTACATTATGCTTAACTAAGCCTAATACAAGTTATATGGATTAGCCGAGATAAGTTTTTCGTTCTTTTAAATATTGAATAATATGAATGTCAGTCTTTCCTTTTTCCTTTTTTTTTTTTTCCCAGACTTTTTTGCACTATGTTTTCTTGGGAACCACAAAGAGAATACCAAATCTGTATTTCTCAGCTTTCTGATTTATACAACAATGTACTATTAATGATTCTGATAACGTGTGTGTGATTCTAATTGAAATTCACCACTTATGTTTCTGGTGTTCAGGTATGGGATGGAAATGGACTTTCAGAGTGTTTCGAGAACATATATCCTTTATTTTATGGATTTAATGTTTTATTTCTCTTTGACAAAAGGCATATTGGTAGTGGTTATGATTTGATTTCCTATATGAACTTACGATACTAGGTTTTGGAGGAAATTTAGTGACTCTAGTTATGATTGCTGTACTCGGAATTACTAGAACAACTGTGGGAGGAAGACGGAGGGTAAGTTACCATTTATTTCCCCTGATTGGCTTTTTAGCAGAGGAATAAAGTACGAAAATCGACTAGGTGGGGCTAAAGGTTCTAATTTCTATTATTTATCTTGTCGCTTGTGAAATAAAATTTGTCTAGTTGTTGAGAATATGTGTGACAATAAGATACAAGAAACTGCAGCAGACTGCACCTGCCAAATTCAATGTCATTCTTTCAGTCTTATGGATTGTAGGCTGAAGTACTGTTTGAATTGCAATTCAGAAGTACTTATTTTGCTACAGTGACTAAACAAATTTGCTTCAAAATTTTATCTTACAAGTACTTCCAGAATGCGAATTCGAGAGTTATGTAGAATATATTTTGAACTAATGTATTATAGGGTTGCTATCATAATTTATAACTGTTGAATCTTCTCATTTGCTATGTAGTTTTTGGATTATTTAGCATGTTTTCTGTGGGTATTGAAGGCTAATACATGGC
The DNA here is from genome assembly GCA_025631255.1 of Cornus kousa. NCBI lineage: Eukaryota > Viridiplantae > Streptophyta > Magnoliopsida > Cornales > Cornaceae > Cornus > Cornus kousa. Next base: position 2,381,369 of record JAOTQH010000008.1, on the reverse strand, counting down.
ATGAAGGGAGGACATGAGGGTGGTTGGAAGAGGCGAGGTGAGAGGTGAGAAAGAGATAGGATCATATGCCCATCGAAATGGAGAGAAAAGAACCCTTGCTCATAAGTGGATGGGTATATATGGAGAATGTCACAAGCCTGAGACTAGGCAATGGTGAAGAACAACTGAGTGGATAGGACATGTGTTCAATGCATTGTTACTCTCAAAGAGGAACCCATCTCCATAATCTTTTTTCTTGGGGTGCATGGTTTGGTTTGGTTTGGTTTCGTTCTAGGACCAATCAGAATCAAACTAATCTTAACGATTCCAAAAATATTGGAATCGAACCGATCTGTTGGAAGCAGTGGAACCGAACCATAGTGATCGGTTTGGTTCTACAGTTTTGGACTTTCGTGTGTGTGTGTGTGTGTATATATATATATACATACATACTAGTAAAATGAAAAACCAAAATTTGAAATATATATATATAGAGAGAGAGATAGATAGATAGATAGATAGATGATGATGCTATGTATTGTAGTATATGGTAAATTATATTCTCTACCAATCAAAATTGAACAAGTGTATTATACATTTTAATATATATGTTTTTATTACTATCAGTTCGGTTTAGTTTGGTTCGGTTCTTTGGAACTCAAACCGGAACCGAATCATTTAATTATAGAACCGGATGGTTTGGTCCGGTCTGGTCTAGTTTACCGGTTTTAACGATTTGTTGTGCACCCCTACTCTTTCTCACTCTTTTTTGGTATAAAGCTGTTAGGTAGAGGTTGGGCTCAAATGGTGTAAGGGAGATACAATAAACCTTGGTGGCCTTGACACTCTTCCTATAGCACGCCGCAATGACGAGATCCGCTTGGCATCACCCCTTAACTAGCACTTTTCTCTTGGTCCACCAAAGTTCAAACTATTTGAAGGTTCCAGAATGATTTTTGAAAACATGATTTGGAAAATGCAGTCGTGGAGCCACATAGGGTCCCGTGGGGGCGGCTGCCCCCACTGGACTTTCTTATTATGTTAATTATCTATGTATATTTTTTTTATCAGTTCCAAAAATTCCCTACTAAAACCTTGCAAAATCTTCATGAGAGATCCAACAATATTCTAAAATTAACTCTTATTAACTCCAAATTCAAAAAAGACCCGTAACTCTTTTTTTCCTAAATAGAGACCCATAACTTTTTTTTCTTAGTTGGTACTCACACGCACATGCCTCCACTGAGGCTTGAACCCCTGATCTCCCTTTGGGAAGTAGAGGCTTGGTACCTCCACTGAGACCCATAACTTTCTCTCTAGTGGGCCCCGCACTACAAGATTCCAAAAAGATTTTGAACAAAAGTCAAACTAGTCATTACTTATATATATGTATATTAACTTTCTGAAAGAGAGAGTAGGCCTCGCAAGATTGTAAAAGATATAAGTTTATTGAATAGAAGTATTGTCAATCAATGCTTTAATTTCTGCATTGATTGTTTTGGTTAATTTTTTTTATTGTTAAGGAAAAATTCTTTTTAGGCAATTTGGACCAAGCTGAATAGAAACATGCAGGGGTGGGACCCACCCTGGTATGTTTGTATTCGGCTTTTGGGCTGAATTGGCCCACAAATAGCAAAAATCATTTATTGAAGGTTGCCCCACTGAAGTAAATTCTTGCTCCGCGACTAGGAAAATGGGCAGGGGTGGGATGTGAATGCTTGTTTTTTATAAGCATTTATGTGAATGCCAATATTAGTATAGGATCGTATGGCATAGAGTCTCTACGTTGTTTGAATGATTGAATTGCATTAGATCAAGCAAGTGGATGCTATGGTTATGACCGTTTAGAAGGCGAGAACAGATATATCTCTTGATGATTAACTATAGTTTGTGTGATGAAATGAGTCATCATGGAGTGGGAATATTGGCTTGAAGCTGAAGTTAATGTTGAATTGCTCAGACTGAAGTTAATGTTGGATTGCTCAAGATTTAGAGGACAACATGGTGTATATTGTTTTCAGATGGCATGAAGTTTGAGGAGTTCAGGCCATCATCGAGGCAATTGAGTATAGTGAAAAAGCAAGAAGGAGATGGCATTATTGGGCCTGCGGAGTGATTTCTAACTTGAAAGACACAAAGGCAAATATCATAATACTCATTCCTGATTAGGTTCAATAAGTTGGACTGGCATGCATATACTGAGTAAAAGCATTGGGGCACACTAAAGCATACAGTGAGGATAAGGTGCAAACTGCAAAATGTAGATAAAATGCTTCAGTGTGACAGGGTACTAGGTCATGGTGAAGCAAGTATAGAATAGTGGTGTAGCAAAGTGCTAAGAGTGCCGGAGCATCAACTCATGGTGGACCATTTGAGTTTTGTAGAGCATCAGAGTGTCTCAGAGCAAAAAAGAGTGTGGTAGAACAAGATAGTGTTATAAAGATCAAGGGGTACAGAAAAGTGCCTTAACGGCATGACATATACCCAACTGACTCCTCACTAGACTCGGTGATGTTTGATGAGTGATTTTATTTCTCTGCAGGGTTTAAGGTGGAACACAGAAAGTTTTTTATGCAAACCAAAGGTCACACTATGGCCATGTACCTGGCTCAAGGAGCTTTCTAGGACATGTTTCTGACCAAGTAGGCATGAATGCGTTAAGGTGCATGTGTTCAGAGGTGTCTTTGTAGGGTTTCAAATGTGGTGGAGATCAAACGCGCATAGAGTTGCAATGGAGATCAAATGCGGACTCAGAGTGTCAACACAGAACAAATAACATTTAATGATCTCGTGTCTGGGTCTTAAAATTGAGGTACTACATGTTGCTTTCCAACAAAACGGTCAGTACCAAGATAGGTATCTAGGGCCATGGAACTTGTAGTGGGCAAGTGATAATAGTAAAAAAAAAAAAAAAAAAAAAACTGTTTTGTTATTAAGGATCCTGACAGGCTGACACTGCTTGAACTTGGTGAAATGACTGCCTTAAAAAACAACAACTTACACTTGAAATATTGAAGCACACAGGAGCTTTTTGCCACATTTAACAGTTCCAAACATTGCCAAATGCCAATGGCGAAATAGCTATAAATAATAGGCACAGACCTCTTCACTATAAGGATAAAGGCATCTGGGGTTACACTCCGGGTTGCTATGAAGTTGTCAATGCTACACTATGAGTTAGCCATGAGCTTATTGACGAGTTGAATTGATAAGATACAAGGTAAATAATAATTTAGGGAGGTATCGGTGGTATGAAATCATGTTATGCTGCCATGGACTTGCATAATGAGATCTACATTGCAATAGCTTTTCCACCCACAAGAATATTGCATATAATTTGAGATAATAAATTAAACAAATTCGAAAGCAAGGAAAGAACATAGGGAGTTGACTTCAGTCCAATATATATAATGTGGCAAATAGCAGCAAAATTTGAAGGCAAGTTAAGAGTGTGGAGGTGATACTGGGCATCAGTACACTGGTGGTCTGCACAAACAACTATTTTTTTGGTCAGGATCCATAGGTCATGTTATCAAGAAGGAAAAATTTCTGGTTTGATCCCCAAAGGAGTCACCAAAATATGGGTATGAGGTTTGTGCATGCCATGCTTAGAGGACACGGAGAGGATGGTTGGAAGAAGAGAGGAGTAGAGGAGAGAAGTGGCAGCGAGAATAACCCTCAGGCTTATAGGGTGTGGAGAGAGACAATCCCTTACTCATAAGTTGAGGGGTATTCTTAGACATGGCCTATTTGTGTGTGGGGTCTAGGCACATGTAAAGGACAAGCAAGGAGGTACAGAGTATCTTTATTAAAGAGAGACATGCGTCCATGATAACCCCACTGTCTCCAAAGGTATAGATCAGCTAGCTAGAGGTCAACACTCATGGGATGTAAGAGAGATGGGCCACCTGCTTGGCCCCTGATACTTTGCATGATCATGTAGTGGGATCCATATGACGTAACCCTTTAAATTAGCAGTTCCCTCTTAGCCTGCTAAACCTCAAACTGTTTGAAGCCCTCCTGGAGTGATATGTCTTGGTATGACGTGGAGAATGGCTGCCAATGTTGTGTCTATATTGGAGGAAGTCGGTTCAATGGCAGTTTTGTTTGGGAAATTGCTTTTACACTTCTCCATAATGGCGTTGCTCTGTAATTGTTGGTTCTTTTGATTATATTAATTAATAAAGGAAAATATAAGGGATTAGAACTATCATAATGATGGTTAATTTTCTCTGAAGTGTTAGTGTGCAATTTCTTTGTGTTCCCATACATAATCTGTAACTTCTATGCTGCTATTTTAATCTTCAATCTTGCAACAAGCGTTCTTTCTTCTTCTTCTTCTTCTTTTTTGGTATTTAATTTGATGAGTTAAATTAGTGGTACTGGGGCCAGGGCTCTACCTATACATTTTCATCTGAAGGGATTTTTACCTTGTACTAATGGTTTTCTAAAATTAATCAGATGTACTTTACAGAGAAGATCTTGAATCTTCTAGCTGCTTTTGGAGCATGTGTGGCATTCTTTGACATGGTTTTGCTGTTGAAGAGAAAGCTAAATGGTCACACTATTTTTTATCATGAATGGTTTTTTAGATGTTCTCGATTCTCAATTTGGGTAAGCTTTTAAATGTTGGCTACACTAAAATGAAGCTTGTACCTGATAGTTTCCTCTTTTGTATTCTGAGCTTTGCTTCTGGTGTCATTGTGTTACACATAGGCTACCATTCTATTCATGTCAAAGTGTAACAAGTGGTTTGCTATCTTTTGCAATCGTATCCTTTGTTTTTGGTGGATCATAAAGCCACTCTTGGGTATCCCTCATCTGCAAACAACTTTTTCTTCATTCGAGGTACTATTTTGTTACACTCTCTGTAGTAATTAGATTATTTGAGTAATGATATATATAACTTGCTTTGTTGTCATGTTCTAGCTTTCTCTCTTATCAAATTATGGATATAACATGCCAAGATAGTAGGTCTAGATTATGAACTTGGAATATAGGAATATTGACAAGTAAAGGATTGAAGAGAAGAGAGAGAATAATGGAGAGACTGATTTAGAGAGAGCTCATATGCAAGAAAAAGTGAATTACTTATTTTGCGGCCCTGTAATACATAATATTATAATCTCAACAATCTTACAGTTTACTAACAGTTTTAGATCATTCATATTACAAAACAAATTGGTGAGAAGGTCCTTTAAGTATTTGGAAACCCATTTGTTAAACAGTTATTGGAATTCTTCCTAACAGAATTAAATTAGTTCTTAATGTGTTAGCTGCTTCATTTGGTTACCTCAGAAATAAAGTACTTGTATTACCTAGTATATTGTGGATTGCAATTCATTTGAAGTTCTATGTGGCAGGTTTTAATCTGTCTCAAAGAGATATGCTTTATTTTGGTGGATATCATGTTTGGCATCTCCATTAACGTTATCAGGATAAAAGAGGCATACTCCAGAAGCAGGTACAATAATGTGGTCGTCCATTCTTCTGCAGTTCATTGGTGCTATTTAACTGGTCCCTCTTATGGTTATCTTCTAAGATTCGGTGGTCAATCATTGAAATAGTATTAATCATAATATAAAACATCTAGGTAAACAACATACGCGAAGATTGCATGTATCAAAGCAGCAAGGAAAAGCAAGTACGGGAGTAGAACATTCAGGAGAAATGAACACATTCATTTAAGCTAAATCTGCAAATTATTTGTGATAGTGAATTTGAATTTAGAAATTTAATTAAATCCAACAATATGGGTTAGTTGATAAAAAGTTAATGTCATTTTCTGTAATCAATTTTTAGTACCGTCGTTTTAGTGAATCATGATTAACGAATTTTGACTTATTGGTTTGGTACAACTTATACATAGTTGGGTTAAAATTAGAAGGCATGATATAAGGATTTAAACTAAAATGTGATGTTGTGGCCTGAATTTGGTGCTGGGTCGCAACTCGACAACCTGTTGATTGAGTTTTGTGTGGGCCTAGAGAGACACTGAAAATCGCAAAAAAGAGAGAGGGAGCGAGAGCTAGGGTTTGGGGGCTGAAACTTGTAATCTCTAGTTTTTCGTATAGCGAATTCTTTCATTGGATCTTCACCGTGAACATATGCTTTTCCGAACCACGTAAATCTTTGTGTTCTTTGTGTGTGGTGTGTTTATTTTCTGTTGTGTTTCTTGGGTTCACTGCATTTGTCGTAACAGAAAATATATATATATATATATATTTGATAAGTTGTCGTAACAGAAAATATTGCTGCGTCTGTTTGGGGGTAACAGATTTAATTTATATTTTTTATTATTCATCAAATGTTTTATTGCATATTTTCAACCGTGTGTGTGCGCGCGTCGCACATCTTCATGGATCCTCGCTTTCAGAATTTAGTACTATGACCAATTAACCACTGGCTGGTTTCCTTACAGAACTTTTCCTCTCTTATGAGATTTAAATTTAGGATTAACTTTTTATTACTGAAAGTGAGCATACCATAGCATGCAAATTAAGTAACTCATTGGTCCAGTTCTACTTTACATGGTCGTTATCCTAGTAATTGGTTTTTATATTTATCCTACTATTATGATCCATCAACTGTATTATGTTTACATGCAGAAAATCTAGTTCAATGGAAGAGCCATTTATCTCGTGCGATATAGACATTGAAGAAGCTCCTCCTAGGGACACTGTATGGTGTTTTTATCCCTAAAGGCTTGTTTTTGTAATTTATATTTATAGCTACTGTTATGTAAATGTCTAGCAAGCCATATATTTCATTTGGCCATATGGAGAACCTATAACAACTCTAACCGTGTATTTTTCCAGTTCAAATTATTTTGGCTACTTGTTTCATTGGAAAAGCTCGTTCATGGAAATTTTAGGACTTCCAATATGGGACTTGGGACTTAGAATGTTGAAAAAATAATTTTTTTTTTTTTTTTTTTTAATTGTATAACTCAAAGAATGGAATATAAATTTCTATTCTCTCTCGTTGGCTAGCGATAGATTAATCTCGAATAGATTTTCAATATTTTAGTTCAAATAATTGAATATCTTAAGTTAAGTTGGTGGGCGTGAACTTTATCTATAACAATTTCAATATTCCATTTTTCTAATATTCTGTTGTAGAGTTTCTTGTGTGTGTGTGTGTTTGTAGGGTACTTGGAAGATAGTGGCACCAAAATATGTTTTGATTTATGCCTTCCGTAATTTAAGTTAGAGCATGTGGTTAGTTGAGGTTTTATAGTGTCTCTAGGAATGATTCTGATGCAACGCAAGTGGAAGTGGACTTTCTTGGATTGAAATTGCATTAATAGGGGCAGCATTGTTCCAAGTTGTATTCAACAGTTTTTCTACTTCTCCCTTTCTTTTGGGATTGAGTTGTGGGTGTTTAAGCTATTCTCTAGCTTGATCTAGCTCTCTGTATTCCATTCTTATAGATTTTATTATCTATTTCATAGCCGTTTGCATTAGGTGGTATTAGAGAAGGTTTTGGTCCAATGGTTGTGTTGGGTTATCAGATCTCTCTTAGGTTTTGCAACATGCCACCAAGGAGAAGAAGCCCAACTCGCAGACCAGCCATTTGGCCTGATAAAAAAATAATAGTTGATCAACAAGAAGTGCTTGCTGTGATAGAAGGTTTAAGAAGGTAGATTGAAGCTTTAGCCCAGTGCGTTACACAAACCGCAACCTTTTTGCGGTGACCTATGTGGGCGGGTGCAAGACATTGGGCGAGCTACCACACTTGGTGAAGGTGAAGTGCTTATATGTACTAGTTCTATCTCTAAATGGTATAGGGATTTTTGGGGTAAAACCCAAGAACAAAACCGTAAGAGCTCAGGCCCAAAGCGGACAATATCATACCATGTGGTGAAGTAAGTTGTTATAAATGATATCAGAGCCTGAGCCTGAGCTTGAGCCTGAGCCCAGCCGAAAGTGTGACCGATAGGGACGTTGGGCCCCTTAGGGAGGTTGATTGTGGCAACTTATGTGGGCGGGTATGATGTGAGCGGGTGTGAGACACTGGGCGAGCTACAGGTTGCACAATCTCACATCACTTGGGAAATGTGAAGGTGAAGTTGAAGTGCTTATATGTACTAGTTCCATCTTGAAATGGTATGAAGCTTTTTGGGGGTAAAACCTAAGAGTAAAACCATGCAGGCTTAGGCTTAAAGGAGAAAATGTCAAACCATGCGGTGGAGTGGGTCGTGACACTTTTCTTAAGATGGCATTGAATCTAAGGAGGACAATCTGGAAGAGGATTTTGTAAATATTTTTTTGCAGAAATGTAGCACCTAGACCAATACCTATGTCATTTGTGTGTTTCGTAAAGGAGGGTGGGAGATTGGGATCCGGTTGAAAGAAGATTGGTTGGATGGAAGAAGCAGTATCTCTCGAAAAGCGGGAAGGTTACTCTAAGAGTACTTGGTTGTGTTTCCCAACTTTTTCCCTCCTCTCTTCGAGATTCCTTCCTCTATAGCTGAAAGACTCGAGAGCCTCCAACAGAACTTTCTTTGGGGTATCCAGGAAGAGGAGTTCAAGTATCATCTTGTCAAGTGGGAGCAAGTTTGTAACGACCCAAACTCGAGGGTCCGGATCATTACCCGGATCCTTACCCGAACCTGAGGTCAACTAAGGGCTTCACAGTCAATTCCAAGGTCAATATATAAACAAGTACTCATTATAAAGTGTACATTGCCTCGTTGCATACATAAGTAGCTTGGAAGTGGTCATGGAAGACAAAGAGTCAAGGAATAGGGTGAGTGCAGGAACTGGTTGACGTAAACAGGTTTCACATCAACTGGTTTAATTCTCAGTCCCAAAAATTTGTACTGACTAGATACCGGCCGATGTGAACCCTGCAAGGCGTTGACCGGTTTGGGGAAAATTAGCCTTTAAGGTCTGGTATGGTTTGAGTCCCCGAACCTTATTTTTGTCCATTTATGCCTTAAACATGGTCCAACCCTGTCCCGAAACCATACATTTAATAGTTTACGAATCAAATAAACATTCATATATATATAAGGTCCTTATACAAGCTTTGTACATAATACACAATCAAAACGAGCTCGATTATATACTACATGTAGTAAAGTTGGATTTCATAACATTTACATATCCCATACTACGTTAAATATATACATTGGTTACAAAATGAGTAAAAAGGATCCTTCTAAAACCCTTCTAAACTTGTGGAGGAACGTCGTCCACCACTTCCTTTCCGTGACCTGAAAATAGTAATAAAGGGGTGAGCATAATGGCTCGGAGGTGCCTAAAATGCACCCATTAATGGTCCCGTGAATCCAAACAAAGAATAGTAACTATAAAAGGGGTTCATGCTTAGTTTGGGAAACATAATCACCACATAGTACAAATTCCGTAAATGCAGTAAAATGCAATGTCAATGGCATGCCAATGTCTCTCCCCATTTTTCAAAATTCCTTCCAGTGCTTCAACCATCAAACCGTTAATGTAACCCGGCTCGGGGTAACTCCCCAGCGCCATGAGAGGAGGATTGGATAACTATCCTTGACCTAAGGTAACTCCTTGGGGCCTAGGTAACTCAACCACACGTAGGGCAGTCTCCCTACGTCCCCTCTAGGTCCCATTAATGCCACAGACACAAGGTAACTCCTTGCCGCCCGATTTTTGCAAACATCTTTTTCAAAACATTTCCCAAAAACAATTCTTCATCGTCAAAATTTATTCTTCCCACTTTTCACCTAATGTAAATGCATGAATGATACATGCTTCTCAATGTTATGCCAACATAGAATTTCTTATTACAGCATAACCACTAATATAACTCATTCTTTGGAAGTAAATTTACATAGCATTTCTCATGTAATCAACATAACCATTCTTGCACATAACCAACATCATAGCTTTGGCACTTTAGACGTAGAAAACATGTATTAAGTCAAAACATTCATACATTTTTACATTAGTATAATTAAGCAAGTAGATTGCATATAAACCACATAGAACACATCCATAGAAGAGCTTTAAATCTACACATGTTATAAAACCAATTCAAGGAGGAAATTCACCAAGAACAAAGAAATTGAGGTTTAGAAAACCGCTACCTTTTAGAAGCTCAAATGATCACCAAATGAAGGCCTAACCACACCAATGAAGAGAATATGACGAGGAACAAGTTTCCCTCTTAAAGCTTCACCAAAACCCTATTTTCAAGGAGAAATTTCAAAACTCAAAAGGGAGGAAATGGGGTTGATTTTGACATCAATAGAAAGCTCTCATCACAAGGATCACTTCTCTCTTCTATGGTATTACCAAATTCCTACCACAAAGCTCTCACAAGTGAGCTTCAAAGAAAGCTCCCATGGAGGAAAAATGGAAGAAGAAAGAAAAAGAAAAGAGAAAGAAGGAGGAGGAGGAAGAAGAAAGAAGAAGCTCTGGAACTAAGTGGAGTTTTGTAGAATGTATAAGTGTACTCCACATGACTAACATGCCCTCCTTAACTCCTTAAACCACAACCATGCGAAATTCCAAATGTAACCCCACATATAAGACAAATAACATTTAAAACATTTAAATAAGTCAAGAAATTAATTTCGGAACATTCAAATCCGGGTGTGGGACCCACTCGCAACCTCTCGGACCAAAAATTCAAAAAATGCAAAAAAAAAAAAAAAAAAACCAACATGTATTTCTAAGAGTCCTAAACTCAAAGAAATACTCAAAATCACCCTCAAAAGTCTCGTGACACACTAACCGATGCATGACACGCAAAGCGAGACACGAAAATAAAATAATCTGAAAAATCAGAAAAACAAGAAAAATGGAAAAATGCAATACATCACAAAGTTTGCAGGCCTCTCCAGATGGGTGGACTTGGGATTAGGAGGTTGGTCCCTTTCAACAGGGCACTCCTTTGTAGGTGGCTGTGGAGATTTGGTAGCGAAAGTCATCGTTTATGGAGGGGGGTTATTTTGTGCTGCTTTGGGGAGGAGAGAGGGGGATGGTCTTCGGAACCGGTTAGATTTGTTGTTGGCGTGGGAGTGTGGAAATGCATTCGGAAGGGTTGGGATGAGTTCTCTAAATATATTAGGTTCAGAGTTCGAGAGGGCAGGGATGTCCGGTTTTGGGAGGATTCTTGGTGTGGCGATCACTCGTTATCTTGTTTGTTCCCAAGACTTGTCAGGATAGCTGTGGATAGACATGCTATGGTAGCAGACTGTTATCGGCTTGATATTGGTAGGCTTATGTGGGATATGCGTTTTTGGTGTTCCTTTCATGATTGGGAACATGATGTTTCTGGCCTGTTGGATTTGTTGTATAGATAGGATGTGCATGGTAGAGGGTCTGATTCCTTGATTTGGGTGCCGTGTCCTCGGAGGAGTTTTGAGGTATGTTAGAATGTTTATATATATATAAGTGTTGGGCCATTATGTAATTACAGGAAGTTGATAGGGGCCCTTGTGTAGTTAAGTGAGACT
>JAOTQH010000008.1:2350612-2369838 GCA_025631255.1 Cornus kousa | reverse complement strand
GTGGTAGGGAATGAATTTCCAAATGTACCCTTCTATGGTGGGTCCACGTGCTTTTAAAATTTCAAGGCAAGGAAGGTAAACTAGAAATATTAAAAAAATAGTATATTAGATTTTGAATTGGGATAGCCAAAATTAGAAAGGTGGACACTTTTTGTGGGACGGAGGGAGTATAATTCAATCCCATTTTAAACACTTTGTGCTGCTCATCAGTAGAGTTTGATTTCAAATGTAATTCTTAATTAAATGTTAATAATATTACTAGAAAATGATATGAGTAGAGTAGTTATAATATTGATATGAGAGAGATAGAGAGAGTATCAAGACGAATAGAACAATTATTTGTACGTGTACTTGGATTGTATTTATAAGCTTGAATACAAATAGTAGTTTACGGGTACCTTTTCAAGCAAATTTGTGGTCTGTTTAAAATGCATTTACAAAAGTTTGTGTCTATTCGGAATTGACACATTTGAGTTATTATTTATAATATTAACGATATAATTCAGATAGTGTATATGATAATAAAAAATGTATTGACATATATATATATACACACTAGTATATCGAAAAGGGAATCATATTTCATATGCATCATTATTTCTTTATACCCACCGAAATAATACACACTGATTTTCATTACGCAATTCATCATGTGTTTCACTGAATTTCTAGCTGCTTATTTATATCCAACCAACTTTATCAAATAATGAGATGCAGCATAACCTGTACAATGAACTGGTTCACTTGGGAATTTACACATGCATTATGTACAAGCAAAATGCTAAAGGTAGAGTGGAAGTTAGAACAAATTTGATTATTAGACTGTAGAATCGAAATGACATAATAATCTATGGAGAACTATGTTTTTCATACTTGGACTTCGAATTTTATATGCAATTATGAAGATATCAAGGTTTTCTGGTCGTATTCTGTAATTGAAAGTTAATCTAACTGTGGGTTTTGGCAACAATTCGAATTGATCAGGCATCAGAATTAGAAATTGAAGCATATCCGCTGCTAGATGAACTTACGTCGAAGATCAGTACCTTAAACTTGGAACGTGTTCGTCGATTGAAAAGCAGACTTGTTGCATTGACTAGGAGAGTTCAAAAGGTATTGAGTTTTCTAATAGTTTTACTATTTTATGCACACAAATGGTAGCCCATATCTAACATTTTTGTCGCCATTTTTTCTTTTATTCAAATAGGTTAGAGATGAGATAGAGCAGCTAATGGATGACGATGGAGATATGGCTGAAATGTATCTCACTGAGAAGAAAAAGCGGATGGAATCATCATTTTATGGTGATCAATCTTTGATGGGATTCAGATCGACTGATGGTGCGTTGTCTGTTTCCGCTCCAGTTTCTCCCGTCTCTTCGCCCCCAGATTCTAGGAAGCTCGAGAAAAGCTTGAGCATCGCAAGGAGCAGGCATGACAGCATGAGAAGTACAGAAAGTGCTACAGATAGTATAGAAGAGCTAGAGATGTTGTTGGAGGCTTACTTTGTCGTCATTGACAGCACCCTCAACAAGCTGACTTCGGTATCTGCAATACTCATTCTGTTCTGTTATATTATACCCTTGCTTAAAACAGGAACAGTTTGTCAATTACTTCTCTACTTCATTTCAGCTGAAGGAGTACATTGATGATACAGAGGATTTCATTAACATTCAGCTGGTATGTATCCGCTCCTTTTTCTTCTGTGAAAACAACCACACTAAATTCTGATGGTATTCATTCTTATTAAACTCTAAAATTGATTCAGTTAAATTGATTTAGACAGATCCAATCTCTCTCTCTCTCTCAACTTTTGGGAGTATTCATTTTACCTCAAAACAAGTTTAAATTTTTTAAATTTTTGGTAAAAATATTAGGAAGGAAACATATTGCTTGGGTTGAGGCACGAAGTGGGTTGCTTTCTTCAAAACGGAAAAGACTTTCACAAAAGTATATAGTGCACTAGATCGCAGTACATTACCTTCAGGAAACATTTCTTGCTGCATCGTATGTTAGTCTGCACAAGGAAAGTAGAAGCTTCACCTAACAAAGTGCTTTGCCCTAAAAATTTTAAAATATCATAGAGAACAACAAGAGTGCCTAAAAAAAAAAAGAGTGCCTAAAGGCTATTTTGGAGAGGGGTGAGAGCCTAAATTTATAGGGGTGAGGAGGTAACTGTTACAGGTAGAATAAATTCAGAAATTAAATTGGTCATAAATTCAAATTTACTATGGTATAAATCTGGAGTTAAACATTAACTAGTTATAATTTTCATTTAAAGTTGGATTAGTTGTGATTGAAGACCAGTCGTAATGGAGTCTTTGGTCTTCTATGAAATTACACTATCAATCTCTCACCTATTTTAATAAAAAATCAACGCACACTCAGATACAACTGGACAAAGTGCTATCATACAAGCTTCACAAGCTAGCACATCACAGTTTTTTTCTTTATTCCAGTTTCATGAGCACTTCTGAGAATCAGTCCAATCCTTGTAAGGAATAGCCCCTTTCATTCTCATATAGGTGGCTATCAAACATGATTCTTTAAGTCAGACATCACACTTGTCAGGTTTGTTAAGAGATTAGGATAAATTTTATCTTCCAATCGTTATAGGGTTGCATGCATTTCCACCATAGTGATAAATAATAAGTCACTACGATTTTATAGTGCATGTCCACTCACAAACTTTCTGTGGATCATTTGTTCCCATAACCTAGTTCTTGGGCTTTCTAGTTACCCTGTCCACCATCTCTACTGGACACAATATGATTGAGGTCTCCCAAACACAAAAAGGCACCATTAGTCTCCCATACTTCCCCCATTATCCTTTCCCAAGTTTCTTGTCATTCTCGCATAAATTATTTTTTGGTGGTGGTTGTAAATTTAAGGTCATAGTCATCCCTCCTCCTCCCCCTCTCTCTTTTCAGCAGCATATCTCTCTCTCTTACTTTGTGTTACATAAACTCTTCAAAAATCCATGAAATATCCACCAACACATGACATGAAATATCTCCATTTGATTCGTATGGTATGTGACAACACATATGGTTGGATATGTACCTAACAAGTAATATTCAACAATATAATTTTACAATATAGTAATATTCATAATATGTCCAAAACAAGTGAATATTATTTTTCCCCAAAAAATAATTGACAAATATTAAATAATATGAATAGTTGGCCATGTCCCCATCTTATTGGGTTTGGGGATATGATAAGCCCAATGCTTACACACATCAGCCATTCAGCAATTGAAAACAGAGAATAGGAGACAGTACAAACCTCAAAACACCTCAAAACAATGTCTTAAAATGCATTTTGCTGTCTTAGATTGACGATACACTCGGAGTCTTTCACTCGGACAATTACAACTTAATCTGTATTTTTGATAGAAGACCTTTCTCTTGATCCATCGATGGTTAGAAGAGTATGAATTAAAACGTTTGTCAATGATTTTTTTTTTTTTTTTGATAAGTAAAAGGTTTGTCAATGATTGAAGGAATTCGAGATGAGGTTGAAGGTTAAAACTATAGTCATCTTTGATTTGCAGAAGCAGCAGCAGTGGAGAGAGAATTTGTTAGGTGCTAGGATTTAATATACATACATAATACAAACACACACACACACACACACACACATATATATATATAGAGAGAGAGAGAGAGAGAGAGAGAGATGGTATTCGAATTTTGTGAAACCACCAGCATTTAGTGAGCAAGAAATGCCCACTAATTTACACCCCCATAACAGCCAATTTGTTATGAAAGGTCTATGTCACTGAAAATTTGAAGAACCCATTTGTGGCCCTTCATTTCTTTTTGTTAACAACCATCTATTTTAAAAGCTTAAGCTGTTAGAGAGGGTGTAACTTTAATATTTAAATCCTTACACACCCCCCTCACGTGTGACCTTCTTTTGGTCCAACACGTGTCAATTTTAATTATCACTTTGAAGGTGAGGTTTGAACATAGGACCTTGCCTACTTTGATATTATGTTAACCACCATCTACTCTAAAAGCTTAAACTGTTAGAGAGGGTGTAACTTTAATACTTTAATCCTTCAACATTGTCATTTTACTATTTTTTTTAGAGTGAAACAAACAGCCGAAGGTAGACACCGAAATTTTTTTAGCCGTTTGATGCATTGATTTGTGGCCCATAACCCGAATTGTTTTAGCCGTTTGGGACTCACATGGGCCGCACATCAATGCATCAAATGGCTAAAGAATTACGGTCTCTTCTTTGGCTATTTCTCTTGGTTAGAGTAGCATGATTCTGTATATAACTATCACCTATATAATGGCCAGTGAATGAGTGTGTAACATCTTCAAAATAATCAGTTTTTTTTTTAAAAAGAAAAAAAAAAAAAAAAAAAATTGCATTCTCATCCACACTAACCCATCTTTTATTTTATTTTATTTTAAGAAGGGATGAGGATATAATTTCCACGCACACAAGTGTTTCATTGCTAGAAAGGAATACACTGTATTGCTCTTTATTATTACATTAAAATGTATTTGTGATAGAATTATCAAGTCAACATAATTATCAAGCATGTTGAACAACAGAATGAATGTTTAATACTAAATCTTTTCTTCCTACTGTTAATATTGTTGGGATTCCCCTAAGATTAAATAGATGGTAAAAATTTAATTATATGGCAAAATGCAAAAAACCCTGAACTATTAACTTTTGGAAACTAGTGTCCCTAAACTTACAAAAAAAATTGCAATTATTTCCTCTGTCCCTATGCCATTAGTTTGTGAATAGTACATAGCATATAATTTTGGCTAAATGATGATTATATCCTAGATTGGGTTAAATATTTCCTCTTTTTTTCCCTTCTCTATTTCTATGTCAGGGGAAGTTTGCTACTTTTACAACATTCTTAAGTGTTAACAGCATAGTTATGTATTGTCCTTAATTGCAAATATTTGTACAAGTACAGAGCTCAATTGCCAAATTGATTTCAAGGGGCTTAGTTGCCAGAAGTTGATTATTGAGATTTTTTATTTTTATTTTTTCATTTTGCCCTAAATTATATAACATAATGTGATTTGCAAAAAAAATAAATATTAGATAAAAGTTTAGAAAGTATACTTCCTAGGAACTGATAAAAACTGCATCGGTCAATGCACTGCTTGGATTGAGTTTTGAGGTAGATCGCTCTTTTTGGGATGGTTGTGACTGGGTGTGACTCTAAAAAATATATCGGGTGCGGTACATCTCATCAGCCAAATAGACCAACCATCTCTTATTGGAATAGCTCTTTAGTCTGCACAACTTAAGAAGAAGTTTCGGAGCAGTAGATCTCATCAGCCGAATGGACCAACCATCTCTTATTGGAATAGCTCTTTAGTCTGCACAACTTAAGAAGAAGTTTCAGAGCATCGTTTACTCTTTTATACACTGATATTCCTGTTTGTAGGTTTAAAAAGCATTTTTTTTGGGGCTTAAAAACTAAAAGATCATTGACAATTGATTGAGATTTTTTGCTTGCAGGATAATGTCCGTAACCAGCTTATTCAATTCGAGCTGCTGCTTACGACTGCAACATTTGTTGTTGCCATCTTTGGAGTGGTAGCAGGGATATTTGGCATGAATTTTGCAATACCGTTGTTTGATGACCCAAGTGCATTCAAGTGGGTCCTAATAATTACAGGAATAACAGGGTTTTTCATATTTTTTTCATTTTGTTGGTTTTTCAAGCATAGAAGACTGATGCCGCTGTAGACGTGAAGGAAATCACAATCGATGAAGCTGGGAAATGCTACAAGTATTATGAATTGTCATTATTTACTTTTGTTACTTGGTAGACCAATGGAAAAATAGGAAATGAAAAGATTGCTCTCTTTTTCGAGCAATTCTTTATATAAAATTTAGTCTCAATTTTTCGATTGTATAAATTTCGTTTACCAAATTCCTGTATATATGTTTCAAAAAAGTTAAACCAGGATCTATATTAGCAGGGCACTTCTGCCAGATTGCATAGCTGGCAACTTGAAAATATGTTACAATGATTTTGATCCCATTTTTTTTAAAAAAGCGGAGGATGATTCAAGATTGTATGCTCATCATCACCAGGTTGTGTTTGATTGTATTATTTAGAGACGAGGCTCTTAACATGCATAGAGGATGCCGAAACAGGAATCGGTTCTTTTAAGGTTACAGCCAATAGAGTGAATTGTAACTACCCATACAGCCATACGTGATTGCAGAATAACTATTACGACTGTTACTCTGACTATAGCCTTAAGAAAGGCAATCCAAATGCCAATTACTCAGCCTTAACTTCAAAGTTAAGAATGCCAACTTATGGTCTTTCGTGGGTAGGCACTCAGTGAAATTGCAAGAGTCTCAGAACTCGAATTTGCTGTGTTTGTACCGTCAACAACGATACTGAAGGGACCTAGTGAAATTGCAGAAACCTTTCAACCAAAATTTTGTTTGTATAGTCTATTGAACAAAACACTTACTCTGCGTGCTGTGAACAATGTATGTTATTTACCAATCTCATCTGTAATCTGTTTAGTTGCAGAGTCCAAACTCCAAAGGCAATGTTATAACGTTCAACTTGGTCATGGTAACTAGTTTGGGAACCAGGAAAACTGAATCTTCCTACAAAAACGAGCTACATGTTTAACTGAGTCTTCATGCATGTTTGTACGATGACATTACCCGGTGGAAAGGTTTTGCTGCATCCACTTGGAAAAAGGGAGGAGATCACTGCTTCTGTACAAGGTATAAAGAAGCTGAAGCATTTGACCCTTTTTACCATTTCTGCAATAAGCTTAATGATTAGAGGGAAACGACCAATGAACTACAAGCCCTAGAATTCTTTCGAAGTC
Organism: Cornus kousa; assembly: GCA_025631255.1. Lineage (NCBI taxonomy): Eukaryota > Viridiplantae > Streptophyta > Magnoliopsida > Cornales > Cornaceae > Cornus > Cornus kousa. The sequence goes on along the minus strand of JAOTQH010000008.1, from coordinate 2,362,985 downwards.
CATATAAAAACCTCCATCCCTCTGGGACCAAAACTGGCCACAGTGAATAAATTTGATCTGTTTTCACACTTCAAAATGCGTTTCCATTTTCCCTTCAACTTCTCCCTGCATAATACAAATAGAAATAAGTGCTTGGATAACTTACAACCCCCTCACATTCACCTGAAATTGATCTTGAATTTGTCTCATAAGGTAGAAGGATACGTGTTTTCCAGCAGGAATATCAAGGAGTCTTCCTGAAAAGTCATCTAAGCCCCGAAATTCGAGTGGTGGTAACAGGTTGACAGGTGTTTTGTCCTCTGGTTTCAAATAAAACACGAGAGAAGAAAGCATACATAATTGCTAGTCCCGTGTTTTATGTTCTGTTTCTAAATGAAAATTCACCTATTATTTATGCCAAATTGTTCAATTAGGATCATTTGAGCAAGCTTTCATGCAACCTTCAATCCTACTGATCCAAGGAAAGTAATTCAAATTCAGCATTTATTTTTCCTATTCTTATAAAATCTGCTACAAACCAGGTGGAGCATTAAGAGTAAATGTATTTCTACTCGGATACATCAACTTAGGGCAATACAAAAGGTTCCGGGTTACAGGATCAAATTGCACTAGAAATACAAATCTGCTACAGAATATGCATTGGTATTACAAATGAAAAGATTGTAATATTATTAACAAATTGACTCAAACCTGTAACTGTAACATGTTCGATCCAAGTTCGCTTCTCTGATCGTTAAAACTGCAAGTCTCACTTTTATGAAGTTCCTGCTTCTGCTTCCATTGTTGCAGCTCAACTACGCCATGCAGAAGATAACTCCAAATCAACATCTTCTTCCCACCAAGTGGCATTCTACAAAATCATGTCATCATGCATTGTTGATTCAACAGATTAAAAGCAAGTAATTTTCAGAAATAATGTAATTGCACCTTTTTTAGGATTAGTGATGCAATTTCATTTTAAATTGAAGAACACAACTTTTCGGTACAATTCAAATAAGAAATTTCTACGAGGTATTGTGATATAAAGAAGGCACACATATGAAAAGGTACTACTCAAAAAGAGTACAGACCTTGTAGCCTCTTCGAAGAAATTCAAGCGAGCTCCCTTGTTCCTCCTCAAGTCCCAGGACCCTCAACAATTCCTCCTTGGTCTGTGGAATATCAGATAATGTCTAAATTAAGACAAACATATTTGTCACACCAAGAAGTAAGCAAATCAGATGCAAATGGGATTGCAAGGTAATATGTATATTATTACTTCACCCAGTGTGAAGCGAGTTGCACTCTCTGCTACGCAAGCATAAGAACCATCTGCTTGTTTCAACATAACCTGCCAAGGCCCTGTAGAAAAGCTTGTAAGGTAAGGGGGCCTGAGATATAAATTTTGCCCAACTTTGTCCTGTTATTAGTTGCATATAGTATAAGTACAAACTCTGGTTTTCTTGGGAAAGAAGAACCAAACACGGGCTACAAATCAGTAAAGCATCCGTACAAAAATACAATTTCCATTCACTAAAAGGTTCTTTAAATGTCCCATGGAAGTGAATCACCCTATTGTATTTTAATTAGCATTTGAAATGAATTCAATTTGGTTCTCATAGGAAATAGGATGATGTGATATGAAATAAAATTTTAACCGTTAGGAAGCAACGGGAAATAAGTGTGACTGAAATGCTAACGTTGAAATGGATGTATAAAAAGAAATGATAAAATTAAAAAAGAACGCATTTATAATAGGAGAAGCATCAATTGGAGATCAAATGAGAGGAAAAGAAAAAAAAAGAAAAAGGGAAAGGAAATGAAGAAGGTATAGTGTGCACCAATGACTAATAGTGACACGGTGCATATTGAAAAGAATGCTTGGAAAAGGGAAAGACAAAAAAGAATAGATTAAGATAGTAAACAAAGCATGGTAGTATTTCTTTGACGACATAGATTCAAAGATCGGCCGTTATGCAACATAAAGGCCTATACTTTATGTCCTCTGGTTGAAAGGCTTGCACAACAAGATATAAGCTATTGGGCCATTAGATCTGTCATCTAAGGTATTCTGATTTTTTGTAGGCTTTAAATTATTTTTTGCTTCATATGGCATAAATTTAAATGAATCACACACACAAAGGATCATTAGAAATCTGCAAACACTCTTTTGGTGAAGTGACAAAGACTCAAACTTAACAGTCTACAGATGAATTTGTGCTTTCAAATGCAATGGAAGATAAAAGGGAATAAATTTTGTCCCTATTCGCACATGGCACAATCCTAAGAAACTGAATACTGGAACAACCAAGCCAGATGAGGATTCACCATTCACATGCTACATTCAAAAAGATTAATTTTGCAATCATATAGCCACCACCTCCACCATATTTCTACCACCAGAAACTCTGGAAGTAGAGCACCAAAGATTACAACTGCTGTAGGTTAAACCAGAATGGTGGTGCATGTTGACCTGATCTTAATTAAAGATGCAGATAAAACTTCACAGGTAAAAATCTAAGGGTTAATTGCAAAATATTCCCCTCTACTATACAAGTTTTGACAAGTTGCCCCCTTGAACTAAAAGTACAGCATATCACCACCTTCAACTATCAAAAAATAAAAAATAAAAAATTGAAAGATACTCCCTCCAGAGGGGGTATCCTGCAATACTTTCAATAGTTGAGGGGGCCAAATTGCATTGCAGAGGGGCAACTTGCAAGGCTCGAATAGTACAAATATTTTATTTTATTTTTTTAATTAACCCAAAATCTACTAATTAGAAAGGAAGCTTTTCTCCATCCACAGTTTGAGACTAGTTTTCCATGATGCAAAAACAGAATCGGCATTTGTTAGGAGAATAAAACAGTACAAGAATCATATAATATTAAATTTTATATAAATTACCAAAATTGTTCTATCCTTCATTTTTTACCATTGTTTTTGTTCATTTTCCCCCTATATTGTTGTTTCATTGGATGTACCCACAATAAATAGACAATTTCAAAACCATGTTCCATTTGATGCATAAAGTGAAGGCACTCAAAAATGAGAGGCTTAGAATAGAACAGCCCTGACTTTCAACACAAGAAAATGTACTCCTTACCAGGATATTGGCGGAACAAAGCTCCACTGTAATTTACAATATACGGTGCCACTGCAATTGTCTTCCATATTAAGAAACAAGTTATTTAAAACCAAACATAAAATAAAATAAAATAAATGAGTGAGCTAAGATGAGGTACCTTTGAATACTCCCTTATTCGAATATAGAACACTGGAATGAATTGAGAAAGGAAACGGTACTGTAAATCTTTGGTTGGAAATCCCAGAATGCCCAAGTCAGCACTGAAAAGTTCAATATTCTGCGAGTCAGAGAAAGTTAATTCAATGAAAACAAATTTAAATATCCAGGAAAAGTTAAGCAACCCATTTATATACCGCAATGTGTCAAGTTCCAAATTGAAAAGAAGGGTGGGGGTCGTCTTAGCAAAATTTTCCTGCACATTCCATACACGGTTATATAAAATGAATAAATAAATAATGACCGAACTTAGAGATGTGCCAAGAAACAGAAGTCCAAACTACGAAAGTTGCTTGTAACAGTGACAAAGTTTCGTCAAACATTAAATTAACTAGCAGCCAACAAAAAGTCCTATATATATATATATATATATATATTTTTTTTTTTTCTGTATCTTCCATGCACAACTTCAATTAAGATTGTAGAACATGAAATTGCACACGTGCATTCCATCTAAGCTTAAACTGAAAGTGAAGATGCCTTTAGAGCCTAAGCTTGCCTTCATAGACAAGTCTGCTCTGAAACAATAGGTGAATGTCTTAAACTGGATATGCACTTATCTAAACTTAATAGGCCAGTTACAGGATGAGTTCTAAATCCATATAACCCAAAAAAAAAAGTTACCAACAGGCCTGTGGCCTAGCGGTACCAGACTCCTACTTTTCAAAGAGAGGTCAGGAGTTCGAACCTCAGTGAAGGCAGTGTGTGTGAGTCCCAACTAGGGAAAAAAAAAAAAGTTGAAACATATGAATTCAAAATAATCATTGAGAACAGGGTTTAAATGGATACATCCTGAATCTTCTATTCAATCTATAATTTCTTGTGTGACAATGACCATATACTCAAATTTATTTAGTTGTTTATAGAAATTTCTTTTAAATAATTGATTGCAAAATCTGACATAGAGCAGTATTTGAGTATTTGAAACCATATTTTTGTGCATACACCAAGCAATATACCGAGTCAGCAATGGATCATATAAGAAAAGGCTGAGATCAATTTCGCATATCAAAATTTTAAAAACAAGGAAGAGAACATTCTAAAAGCAAAGACACCGTACCACGTACTTCTCTATAACAGAAAGTTCACGGGTACTGCAATTTATAAAAATATAAAGTGATGGTGGAATGGTGGACTGCCAATGACCTGCATTTGAAAGAAATGGAACAGATGTTAAAGTTCAAAGCCAATACATATTAAAACTGTTAAAAAGACATCAAATGCCACAAGTATTCGTTAGAATTTTCTTGACTCAAACATATATAGATGCCTAATTGGCGATTTTATTTATAGTGAAGAAAACAATCTCATAAGTTTACACAAAGTGGACTTTCTAACTATAAATATTATATAAATATTCAGTAAAACAACCAAACAGTCTGTTGATCGTATTACAGAAATATTCAATTAAAAAAATAAATGCCATATAGGAAAGAGTTAAAAATATACAATGGTATTTTTTTTTTTCTTAGTTGGTACTCACACACACTTGTCTCTTTTGAGACTTGAACCCCTAACCTCCCTTTGAAAAGTAAAAAGCTGATACCGCTAGGCGACTAGCCCGTTGGTAATATTCAATGGTATTTTACTGTAGTATATTTATAATACATGAATAAAAGCCATGAACTTTCCTATTATTAATATACAGGAAAGCTCATATGGATTACATCAGTTACTGTAAAAATCAAAACTGTTAATGGTGGCTCCACTTTCCAACTGTAAAAACACACTCTTATTAATTAAATGTGAAAAAAATAACAATTTTTTTTTTTTTTTTCGAAAGCTAGAGTTATATATATATATAGATATGTTGTTTGAATCATTTAGAAAAATGAAGGAGACCAAAATCAGAGAGAATGAACCTCAAAATGCGAGAACTTTTCTTCTTACTTCTTACTTTCCCTTTTACCTAATTTTATTTTCAATAAGTTGCTCCCAACTCACTAGCAACAATCTGATTGTGATTATCAAGTCCCCCATGATTGAATAGTCATCAATAATAGTTCAATAGTTAAGCAGCAAGGCTTCCCTCTTTTTTCCAATAGTAATTACTCCCAATGGGAAAGCCAAATCATTGTACTTCTTTATCTGTTTTACAAGTTAAAGAATGAAAACACCAACGGGCCTGATCGTAGAAACAGGTCGATTGTAAATATCCTTCTTTTAGGACCCTTAAAAACCATGAAACTATGCATGGAAACAAGAAAATTATTAGAACATGATATTTAATGTGTAGAGGATCCGCCTCCCTGTGAACATGACCCACAGCAACAAGGATATGCTCCACCCATAAAATTAAGATATCCGAACCAACATTGTCCATGCTTGCATGTTTGAACATACAAATGACAAACACTTCCTTGCTTCCTCCTGCACATGCATGCACAAAAGCAAGCACGAGGCAGCCGGGGGGGGGAGGGGGGGGGAGGGTGTTTTCACTTCTTAAACCCTGAATTTGCATCGTGATTGATGAATACAAGAGCAATCCGAGTATATTAGCACTTTAAGCAGTTACTAAGAATAGGAAAACCATGCGGAGTTTCTTATAAAATTCAGAAAGCAGCAGTGTTTAAATTTTCTAGAACCAACCTTTATTTTCATCGTCAAAATCAAAATCCAAGGTGTCTCTTATAGATTTGAAGAATGTGTTGACAGAATTACTGGGGACATCATCCAAGGAACCTATGGTGATGCCATCAATCTGAAAGACATAATCAGAGGTGAAAACCAGCTAACCCTTCAAATTTTTGATATTAAATGTTTCCCACTTGATGAAAAGTTCACATTTGAGAATCAACGGATATAATGTGGGAATAACAACAACATGACATGGCTTCCACTCTAATTAATAAAATCAAGGAAATGAAGTTTAAGTCAACGCCAATATAAATTGCATGTAGATTGGTAATATTTTCAAAATCAACAATATGTTCGCAACATTAGCGTGTGGAAATGACATTAATTTACATATATAGTTGTGGTGCATTCTCTAAACCCTAAATCTCACTCATCCCATCCCTAGCCACACCACAACTGTGTGGTTGAATGAAGACAAATCACTGTTACCAAAACGATGGGGTGGGTGAGATTGTAATACCACTAAGCCGACTTCAATACTACAACAGACAAAAGTAGATTGTAAGTCTATAGAGTCATTCAATTACCGAGTCAAGAGCTGCCTTGAAAAGTTCAGAGGCCCTACGCCTTTCTGGCTTATCAGGAAACACCTAAAATCAATATACCATGTTAAAACTCATTTCTTCTCTTCAAGTAAAGAGTACACCGATGTATATGAAAGAAATTGACTCTTCTTACAATGCAAGCTCTTGTTGCTTTCCTTTCTTGAAGCTTCCTAACAACAGCCAAGGCAAGTTGAATGTTGGCATCATTGAACTCATCTGAAGATCCCTTCATATATATAGGAATTTGAGAAAATCATGCATCTGGTTTAATATTAAATAATAATAATAATAATAGAAATGAATAGTTATGGCAGGAAATAAAGTGACATAACGGGAAATTACAAATAATAGAGATTGCAATAAATCATGAGCAGGGTAATTTGTGAAGAATCATACTTTCAGCCAACTAAATAATTTTAGAGTGAAGAGGGTACCTTATAAGAAGAAATGTTGGTAGGCAAAGGCCTGTTGACATAATCCAGTGAAAACGGAGAAAAACAAAAAGAACAAGGGCCAAAAAAATATTGTTAGGAGAGAAAATGGTAACTCTCTCAAGAGCCTGAATATTGAAATTGAAAAACATGAAAAAACATGGAAACAAATATGATATCCTCAAAAGAAAACTTGGTTAGAAACTTCCAGATAGGATAATGATGCATCTAAAAATTTCACTTCAGTTTGAAGATTTTCCAATTCATCTTACTTTTACTCTGATCTCAAAACTTTATCCCATTGCATCCACATAAAAAGCTTGTAAATTATCCATCATTATCATAAATGAGCCATTTTTTACTTTTGAATGATTCATATTATATCATTTTCATATGTCCAAGTTCCTTTTGTATGGCAACACGAGGGCTTGAATAAAAGATATTACCTAGTTCTAGTTCCACCACGGCAAGCCCAGAGGAGCAGGGACTTAAGAAGATTTAATCTTAGGTATCTCCCAAAGTGGTCGCTCTGAGGATCAACCTCACACCACTGGCACCGATGCTCAAGCGTATTACATATGATTTTAGAAACTATTCCTAAAATACCCAACTACCCAGATAGCCAAATCTTAAGACATACATATTTTTCACCATAAGAAATGGGTTCAAACCATTAAAAGAACTTGAAAACCAATTGAACATATAGCATTAGGAAAATGTAAATTATTCAACAATGGACCTGGATGCTAGATGTTCCCATAAACACTTAAATTTTTAGTTATATGCAAAAAGGGCATAAAATAGAGGGTGGCCCGTGGTGTAACATTCGCTCCATTGTGATCTGGAGGTCTGGTCGAACCGGAAACAACCTCTCCATGTGGAGGTAAGGCTGCGTACATTTGGCCCTCCCCCAACCCTGCAAAGGCAGGAACCTCGTGCACTGGGATAGCCTCTTCTTCTTCTTCTTCTTCTTTTTTGGCAGAAAGGAAATAAAAAAAATAGCTGCTATCTTAATTCATCTTACATGCACAAGGTTATCAAAATTCCTAACAAAGAAAAATGATTTATTTTCCAATCGAAAAAAAGAAAAAGAAAAAGACAATCAATAGCTGGAAGCCTAAAAAGGATATTTGTGGCGACCATGTGGGCGGGTGTGTGTGAGCGGGTGCAGGTGGCACCAGTAGGCTACCACACTGGGCGAGCTACAGGTGCACAATCCAACATCGTTTGGGTGTGGATGGGATAAGTGCTATATGTAGATTCAACACCCTTCTATGACACAACGCGTTTTAAAGCCGTGATGGCCGTGAACCCATCAGAACTCTGTAGTTAAGCGTGCTTAACTTGGAATAGTACCAGGATGGGTGACCCCCTGGGAAGTCTCTGGTCTGGGTGAGCCAAAAGCGGACAATATTGTGTCTGGCTAGGGTGAGGGACGTTACAATATTGCCCTCAGTTTGTGTTGTAAATAAACACTAAGAATAAATTTAAAATTGGAACTTCCACAAGCCTCACTTTTCCAACCATGGGAATCGCCTGCCGTATAACGAATTTCAGGGCATATTGCCTGTCTTGCAATTTACTAAAAAGATGCGACTTTTATAGTAAGTAGTAACATCCCCATTAAGAATACTGATTCTGTAAAAATAATTTAGTTTTGCAAGCTACTCAATGAGAGGTAATCTGTAAATCTAGGTGCATTGCTAAAATATGCATCCACACAACACTGTTTTTAGTGATAATGGCAATATGACGTCATTCCTAGGAGAACAACTGCTGCATTATGTTGTGATGGTTATGCAATCACACTCGAATAATGATATGGCATTAATACGATATTATGCATGACAACATTATTTTGTTATAATGACATATTAAGACACTAATACGATACCACAGTCTAATAGTGATATGCCATTAATACAATTTTATGCATGAAACAATATTTTATTTTAATGAAATATTAAGACACTAAGTAGTATTATTGATATTAAGTCACAGTGACAAATGACTATATTACAGTCTTATGCAACTCTATGTTAATACATGATACTCTTGATGATTAGTGGCAGCATGAGTGATTTTATATTGATTGCAATACTATGTGATCTTATGTCAATTATGATGGAACATGATTCAAAGCTTCAAGAAATTCCATGGGAATAGCAGTTTGACATAATATTAAGTGAACTACAATACTATGCAATTTCAAGATTACAATAATTTTATATTTTATCGAATTATTATTCCATTAGAACAATGATTTATGAATTGAAAATGATATATGATTTCATGTGATTTAATGATATTAGCGATATTTCATGTTTTCTGAGCAAATTACAGTAGTGTGTGTTCTGATGATGATCACGATTCTATATACTTTATTTGGATAAATATTTCTATGTGATTTGATATTGAAAACAATGTTGTTACTTTCTTTTCAACTAGGAGCCATGAATGACAGAACAAGATCTACTAACAAGCTTAATTCCACTATTTTATGGCTCGGCTTTAGCAAAATTTTGACAGTGTGATATAGTAAATGAACCTATTTGAGGATTTACAGAAATTTTGATAGTTTCAGCAAGATTTAGTAATAGAAGTTCCAGAGTTCATATCACTCCTCAAACCCGATCCCAAAATCATACAAAAGTCAACCCTTATATTTAAAAAAATTAATTTTCATTTCATACTCAATTAAATTATATGGATCATTTACAGTTTATATAGTTTTTTACATGATTTTAGCAAAACAATATTAGTGATTTATGCCATGAAACATCATTAGGTTTAAAGTAGGAAATTTGAGTGTGTGTTGGCATTACATGGAGAAATAAAGATGTCAAAACTACCAAGAGTGGCAATGTTATGATTATGGACACTATAATATCAATATTTTCTGCTAATATTATATCATGCACGTGGTATAAGACAAGCAACAGAAAATAAATAATTAAGGGCATATAGATATGGGTATGATCTACATTATGGTGGCACAACAGGGGTTTATGCAATCATGTCCGTGGGGATGCAAACATGTCTGTATATGTCTATATATAAAAATATTATATATATATATAATAACTCAAAATTAAAAACCCCTTTCGTATAAATCATCTACAAGTAAATGTGCTTCTAAAAAAAAAAACTCAGATTACCATCTTGAAGCTCAAATTATGTAATTGGCATTGCTTTAAATTCAATAGTTATTAAGAAAAATTATACATAACCCAGTTGCTAGGAACATAAAGAAAGAGTTTTTAAGAGTGAAGAGAGTTACGGAAAATCAATTTCGAGACGGGTCTTTCCATCATCAAGAGCGTAAGCGAGAGAAATGGCAGCGTCTGTGACGAGAACCTCGTAGGATTTGGGCTTGTAAACTGAGATTCCGACCTTGGGATTGGACTCTGAGGTAGCTTCCTTCTTGCTGCAATGAACTTGGTTAGATTGGAATCTTGGGGAAGATTGATATGTTAATGAATTGGAGGATAAGCGAGTTGGGAGGAGAGAGAAAGAAGGGATGAGAGAGAGAGAAGGGAGAGCCGGGTGGGAGTGAAAGAGAGGAGAGAGAGAAGATGTGTGAGAAAATGTAAAGGCCATGCGCATGGCCATGTCTATCTGTGGTTGGCCTGAACTATGACGAGAGATTAGATGATATCGAATTTGAAGTGCCAAAATAAAAAATATATATTAAAAAAACACAAAAAATAAATAAAAAATAGAATTAAAAAAATTAAAATCATAAAACTCCATCTACTTTTAAAATTATGTAAAATTCAACTATAATTAAAAAATATATATCTGCCGGTTAAATGGATTATGAAATGTTAAATTTGACCTTACTATTTAATATTAAATTAAAAACTATAATTATTATTTTAAAATTTAAAAAATAAACCTTTCAAATAATATTATTTAAAGTTAGATGGGTTGTTATTGGATGAGGATTTTTTTTCTTTATAATAATATTATTTAATGTTAGATAAGTTGTTATCCCATGAGGATCATGATCAATTGTTCGTCCCTAATATTATTTTTATAATTTTAAAATAATAATAATAATTTTTAATTTAATATTAAATAGTAAGATCAAATTTAACATTTTATGGTTTTGGAGTAAATTGATAAGTTAGTTTAGAGAATTTTTTAATTCTATTGGGTTTTATGCATGATTTTAAAAGTAAAGAAAGTTTTATGATTTTAACTCTAAAAAATACATAATATTTATAAAACATTTTAAATAAGTTAAAGTCAATGTTAATAATTTTAATTTTTTCAATTTTGAGAAATCGTTAGTGTTGATGCGAAAATCCTCGCGACCCGGAACGACGGCGTTTACCTGCAAAACAATGGGACGTCACCTGGAATAGCATCGGTGGGGTGCCGGCCAAGAACCCTCCGACGATCAAGTTAGTACTTGTAATCGTATTACATAATAGTTATGTATATATTGTTTAGGGGTTCTTTTCCGTACCTTCTTTAATGGCTTGTTGCCCTATTTATGGCTGTCGATTGGAATCCAATTCATTCCGCCGATGTCGATAGTTGATCTTATCTTCCACTTGTGCGAGATCATAGGAGATTTGTTGCCAAATTTGTCGGGATATTAATAATCCTTTTGACCTTCTTCAATTATGGTAAGATTATTCTTACTCTGTTGAACCACGTCAGATTTCATTATCCTTGATAATGAAATCTAATCAACTTATCGAGGGTATGGTAGGTTTACATTTTTCCCTATCAGTTGCCCCCCATTCCCAAGCTTGCACATCTAGCTTTGGGAATGTAAATTTTATTTTATTTTATTTTTATATACCCCAGTGAACAGTACCCGCGAGTACTATTCACATGAATAGTAAATCAATTTTTTTTTCTCCAACCCCTGTGAACAGTACCTGCTGGGGATACTATTCATGTGAATAGTAACTCAGGGAAATTTTTTTTAATTTTTTTTTTCAACCCCTATGAACAGTACCCCCGCGGGTACTATTCGTGTGAATAGTAACTCAGGAATTTTTATTTTTTTTTTGCTTTTATTTTTTTTTTGCCCCCAGCACTGTTCCCTTGGGGAACTACTTTTGGTACCCTTGGGTAATCTTCCCTAAGTATTATTTTAGTACCCTTGGGTACTCTGCCCCTGGGTACTATTTTTAGTACCCTTGGGTAATATTTTTGGTACTCTTGGGTAATCTTTCCTTAGGTACTATTTTTAGCACCCTTGGGTATTGTACCCTTAGGTACTATGTCCATTTAGTAAGGAAATAAATTATACAAGCTTCCTTTAGGTCGTCAATCCTTTAATAAGGAATTTTATTGACTATCTCTTATAATACGGAGATATTAATTTCTTCCCTTAAGTACTATTTTTAGTACCCTTGGGTACTCTGCCCCTGGGTACTATTTTTAGTACCCTTGGGTAATAGTCCCTCGGGTATTATTTTTGGTACCCTTGGGTAATCTTCCCTTAGGTACTATTT
>JAOTQH010000008.1:2308143-2321679 GCA_025631255.1 Cornus kousa | reverse complement strand
GGACATAGGCGAATGTGTAACTACAAATCTATGTATTTATTTATTTATATTCTTGGTTGCTAATAAAAATTACTTCCAAGACTCAGATTGGCTTGAGCAGGTCAATTTGATCATTTTATGATAGAATTGATAATCTGTTTTCCATTAAATGAAACAAAGACAACTCTTTGGGGGTCTTATCTATGAATGACATTTTTTCTTCACAATATGGATATGGACCTATTATTATTGGGAGTTTCAGATATATTGTGCCGCAAGGGAAAGGTTCCTCCATTGTGATATGGAGGTTATGAGTTTGAAACAAGGAAATAGTAACAAGCATAGGTAAGCCTGCATACATCTGACCCTCCTCATACCCTGCAATGGAGGGGGCCTCGTGGGGCTAGCCCTTTACATTGATTAAAGAAGTTAAAGTGCTCTTGTCATTTTTTAGGAATCACTTGGATAATAGTAGATCTTTTGCTAAACATTCTCTCCCCACTTTGCATGCATGGTAAAATGTCCATCATTTCCCCCCCAAAAAAGTAACCTTTCATCCAATATTATGTTCGTTACATTCTTAGGCTTTTCAAATTTCATCATCATTTGTCATCCTCACCAAACATTTATTATTCGACCTTTGGTTTGCATAGATCAATATGGAGTTACTACTTGAAATGGGTCTTTTCTTTTCAGGAAATATTTGCTCTAAATTGTATTTTTGAAATCATTTTGAGGTGACCTAACACATCTTGTTGTCCGGTAGAGACTCCATATTTACCTACTTAAGACGCTATTGAATTAATTCCTTAATTTGTCACCATAAGTCTAGTTTGTCACCCTAAATCTAGTTTGTCACCTCACCAATCTTTCATCTCACATGCACCGAGGAGTTGGGCCAAAGCCGCTGCAATAACAATTAATATGCTCCATTCAAACTTATCTTTTTAGTAGGCTACCTTCTTTGGACTGTGATTCTTTTCAAAGTAGTCTCACGTGTCTTAGAGTTTAGACCATACAATACCATAGCACATCTCCTGGTCAACCATTAGCCATATGGAAATATCATTTTATATTAACTAACATTAAACCTCTTATAATGCCATAAATTTATACAAGTGTGAAGGCTAAATATTCCCTTTATTACTCTATTTGTTTACCTTGTTTTTGTTCATATATGGTGTTGTGTGACAGGGATACCTTCCTTTTTGGTTGTATTCTGCGAAGAAACACGACCACTACGATAAGGAACTGTAACAAAATTTGTAATTTTTGTACACTTGGTTGCACTTCTTGAACACTATTGAATTTGTGATTGGCAAACCTCATATATTAAGGATGGTTAACTAAACTCAATATTGCTTTTTCTTGACTATTTGGGACCTGCTACACGAGTCCTATTTTGCTTCAGCTCTATCTAAGGGCATAAGCTCAGTCAACCACATGTTGTCACGTCTTTCTTATCTCAATCCATGTTAGTTTTCGTCTTTCCCTTCTCCTAGAATTACCCTCAACCTTAATGTGGATAACTCTGATAAATGAATATGACATTTTTTGAAATGGAGACAAAGTCTAATGGTAATGAAAAATCAAATTGAGAGTTTTGTATTGAATTTGTTACCAAATTTAAGAACAGAAATATGATGATTTTATTGAAACAATTGTGGTGGGAGGGGGAGAGGAGTCATCATAATTAGTGTGCACAGGTACAGATACGCATGCTTTGTCCATATCCTATTCTTTAGAATACACTCTGGCAACCCAACCATAATTGGTTGTGTCTAAGTTTATGTGGCATAGGTGTTGGCAACTAAAGCTGATAACTAAAAGGAACCTAGATTTATCTCGTCTGTATTGTTCCATGGAGCAGAGTCGATGATGCAAGTATAGTGTACAGATGTGACTAACATGTTCTGTTTTGATGTGTATATCCTTCAACACCCCACACAGGTGGGGTTGCACCTGTAATAGTCTTTATGGCCTTTGTACTTGTTAGTGATTGTTATTCCCTCTCAGTGGTTGAAGCCCTTATTGTTGCTGCTTTTTGTGAGAAGTTATTGATTTATTATTTTCTTTCAGTATTGCTATGTTTCTAAACACTTTTTATACCTGCTTTGCATGTAGAAACTAGGCCATTATTCTTATAATTTGTACAGTAATGGCTGTTTCTTTCTTTTTCAGGTTTGATCAATCTTTCTGTCCCAGGTAAGAGGTCATTATTCAAATTCTGAAGTATATTAGATTGGCGCTCTTTTTTCTCTATCTATATGGTTTTCTATATTTTTTGATGGTGAGGAAAATTTTCTTCCAATACTTTCAAGCTTGCTACAAATCTAATTTTGATGCTATGATTTTCTGCTAACTGGCAAGCCAAAATTTTTGTTGGGGCTTTTAGATTAGTAAGTTGTAAAACTTTCTAGTAATTGCTGAAGTTGTCCTGTTTGGGTTGTTGCTAAAATGTTAATTTAGTTTTCCTCAATTAATTTAGAATTTTGTCTATTTTCCAATTTCAAGGCAAGTTCCTTTCATCAAATCAGCCAGGGCAGGGAAGAATCTTGGACGGAATATCAGAACATTGTTTTTCTTGACATGTTGCCATGTGGGAACACAGAATTATTCCGATGCAACTCCAGAATACCCGAACTGGCTGATTTACCCATATTAAATCATATAAAAGTAACATAATAACTAAATGATTTACCACAGATTTTTAGATGTATGATTACAAATATTTGACTGAACTCAGGAAAGCCTTAATTCAACTACTTGTCGTCATATAATTACATAATGTTCATGTAGTTATGAAAGTAATATGAGGAACCTGGTTGAGTTGTTTCCTCTGGTAGACCAAATCAAGATCTGGTATTAAAATTGCACGGCCTGGATTCTCTAAACTTGCGTATATGGGGGGAAAATATTTTTATTTTTCTAAACTTGGTGTGTATCTAGGGATGGATAAAAAAAAATTGCCATCAAAATAGCTTCGTTTGGATGTCCAGTAAACCCCATACATAATTCTCTTGTCTACTTATGAAGTCTTGATTCAATTGACATCAAATTTACTTCATTTGAATGTCCAGATTTTAAGTTATGAACTTTTAGATATGAAAGAGTGGGAAAGGCAGATTATATCAGGATGAGTTGTAATCATTCCGATGCTAAATTTTGTATGAAGATAATTTTAAATAAAACTTTCCTTAATCATATTCATCATAATTTAAAATGAAGATAGTTAAAATAAATACTCTGCATTGTGGATGAAAATAGGAAATTAAAAGTTATGGGCATGACATAATGGTTAAATATGAGTTAAATGAGTTAAACAAAATGCACCAAAAGATGATATTAAGCAAAGCCAAACAAAACGCATTATATGAGTTATATAAAAAATTAGATACAAAAGAGGGTGAAAAACTATTTATAAGTTGGCTGAGAGTAGAGATAGATTAACTTGAAACATGGACCAGATTGGATGCATTAAGGACATAAATTGGACATAATTAGTTAAAGAGAATGACATATTAGTTGATGGAAAAATTACTTTCAAATTCACTAAATGAGGAATATTCTAGAGAAATGGAAATTAATGAATTTGAAATAGGAATGATAAATAAAATCAACAATTAGATAGTAGAGGATACAATTAAAAATATGAATAATAATAATAAAGCGGTTTGACCTAATAATATACCTAAAGAGGCGTTAAAAAAAATTAAGAAAGGTAGGAAATAAAGTCTGAGAATAATGTATTCATGTAGTTAAAAAGAAACAAGAACAATGTACTCATGTAGTGTTGGGCCTTAAATAAAAGAAACAAGAACAATGTATTCATATATAAAAAGAAAATGTTAAGATGGATGGTTGGATTGACTAGAAGAAATAAGACCACCAATCAAAGTCTGATAGAAAAATTAGGAGTGACATCAATTGGTGATAAAGTAAGTAGACTTAAATGGTTTGGACATATGCAATAAAGACCTATTGATGAACTAGCAAGGAGAGGAAGATTACTTTACATAGAAGGTAGGAGATAGAGAGGTCGACCAAAACTAACTTGGGATGAATTTATTAGAAATTTTTTTAAAACATTTAATACAATAGAGATGTCTTGTGATGAAAAAAATATATATATGAAAAAAAAATTTCTTGCCTTACCCCATTCAATATGACATTATGGAAACAAAGATGATGATGACCAGATGATGAAACTCTGAACCTCTTTTTATATTGGTAAGGTTTAGTTGGGACTGTTGCTTCCCTGGCATCAACAATGTAGACGTCCTATTTTACTCCTACCCTTTGAAATGCATTAATTGCTTTAATGACTACAATTAGGATGCCTTAAGCCAGATTGCATCTTTTTGGGAAATGGTTCTTTTGCAACATCTTTTCATGAAATCCTTCTACTTAATGTAATGTCCGAGCAGATTTTTTGTTACCAAATTCCACAATCATCAAGCAGATTGCATTTCTTATTCGTCTGGCCAGTTAAACTATTTTTTCTGTCAAATACACCTCCGTTTTGTATTTGGCTCAGGTGTTCCATATGCTTCTTGCAGTCATTTCCTTATTTATCACTATTGTTTGCCACAATAATTTCTTTGTTTAGTTATAACTGAGTCTTGACAAAAGCAGTAGATACAAGTTTTTCAAGATTCCCTTCAGCTATGATATTCAATCATATTATGCCATATATTTGTGCTATGGCCGGCTATTTAACCCCCGGTGGCCATTGAATGCAATTCTACTTTCCAAATAACTTTTTGATTCTTGTGCCATTTCGAGGTTTAGATACCCTGGACAAATTCAGTGAAAATATTCTTTAGTTTCGTGTTTGGTGTGATTGTGTCTGCCATATCCACCTTGTTTGTTTACTAATTTAACTACATATTCATTTATTCTACAATAAAAATATAATTCTACTTTGTGGTGAGTGGTTCAGATTGTGGCAAAAATGACGCGGATCTTAATAAAGAGATGGAGAAGCAGTTTGTAGACCTTCTGACAGAGGAGTTGAGGCTGCAGGAAACAGTTGCAGCAGAGCACATGCACCACATGAATATCACCTTTGGTGAAGCACGAAGGCTTGCTTCGCAGTATCAAAGGGAGGCAGAGAAGTGCAATACTGCTACAGAAACCTGTGAGGCGGCTAGAGAGCATTCCGAAGCATTGCTGACCAAAGAGAAGAAGGTGACAGCCTTGTGGGAGCGACGAGCCCGTCAACTGGGCTGGGAAGGAATATAGGTTATGACGCATATGTATTCACTTCATATATTCTCTCTTTTATAGTTGATGGAAAAATGGAATAGATTTGTATTCACTCCATCTCAAAGATGTACAAGTGGGCTAGCAAAGCTGCTCGAGATGTATCTTATTTTGATTTGTTCCCTAAACTGGGGCATACTGCATCTTGTTATGAATGACAAAGCTTGGTTGAATTATTTCGTTTATTTGCATTCACATAGTACTAGCTGTCTGTTGGGATTACGTATTATCAAATGTGTGAGACAATTAACTAAAAAAATATTCCACATATTGAGCATTTATTGACATGTCTTTATAGCATGATGTTCATCATGTGATGATGTTTCAGGAAGAAAATACTAGTAGGAAAAAAAAATTGATAAAAAAATAAAAATGGTGCATGTGAATCAAAAAGAGGGAAGAAAACTTTTTGACATAATTTTACATGGTGACTAGTACTATTCAAATAAATGGTGCATTTGAATCATATTCTGATGGCAAGAAAGAGGACAAATTCTAAGGATAACATTATGGTTTTGTTGCATCGTATGATGATTTGTTCTTGATTTATTTCAGGTTGACCAAGTACATGCAATGTGGAAGTGGGTGTTATTGGTGGCTTAGATTTTCTTCCACTTTATTGGTGAGTAAAACTGTTGCTTCTTCATGCTTTCTTTATCAATGAAGTTTTGGTCCCTTCTCTCTGAGTCTTCTTGATCCATATGGATTATTATGGTACTACATGTGCTAGGTATACACGCGCACATCACACTCCCACTTAGTGTGGTTCTAACGGGTCAAAGCTTAGCTCATGCACCTAATCCCATGTTAGAAAATGAAAGTTTGAAGCAAAATTCAGCTTGGCATCGACTATCGAGAACATGTTGTTACACATGTTGGTATAAATGCACATTGATTTCCTTTTGTATTTTGGCTGAGGTCAGGAAGGTGTGAAACTCTTTTTGCAACATTGCTTTAGTCATAGATGAGCCACAATTAATATGTAAAATGATATCCAAGGTTATGATAAATAGACTGAATAATGCACTTCGTATAACAATAATAACAAAAGATGGAAAATTCAAAAATTGACGACACTTTATTAGTCAGGTACGAGTCCCTACCACAATTGATGTGGTAGTAGGGGTCCATAGTTCTGTAAGACGTTTAAAAATATCATTACCTCCTCAAAATAAGGAATGTTATAGTAGGGGTCCATAATTTCATGAGACGTTAAAAAATATCATTATTTTCTCAAGATAAGGGGTGCCCTCCCCCCGGCGGCGTACACTGAGAAGAGAGCAAGGTCCCAAGACCCACAGGGAAACAAAGAGGCAGCAGGCACTAGGAGCAACAAGAAGCCAACAAGAATTAGGAAATGACCTGGCAGCCAACTGTGAGTGCTGAGAGGGTGCCCCCTCTTGTTATTACACATAGAGAAATAGTAAAATGTATTGTCTAGTTAGAGGCATATAAAATTGAATCCAAACTATAATTCAGAGATAGTAGTTGAAATTTGTTTTTTTTAAAAAAAATAAAAAATAAAAAATAAAAATAAAATAAAAATGAAGAAGAAGAAGAAGAGGATAAAATGGTTGAAAAAGTTGAGCATTTGAGGCAGTGATTTTGTGAATCTTCAAATGCGTTGACCAATATGGTCATTCATCACGGAATCAGTGATTTGTTCTGTTTCTATGAAAATGTGTTGTGGACTATTGCCATTTTGGATGAACAGGATGGCCCAGTTCACAACAAATATACTTTCCACTATGACAAGTGGCAGGCTGTGAGCCTATTGAGAGTGAAGAAAATCCATTTGCTCTGCTGGAGTCCAATTTTTTTTTTTTTTTTTATTTATCTAGATGATAAATTCACACACCTACTTTTTATTCCTAAAAAGAAATGAACCTAGACCTTTTAAATTATAGCTGTGGTCAGAGTGTGCATAATAAAGTTGATTTTATCAAGGTCTCTGGCTTAGCGGTACAAAATTCATACTCTTTAAAGGAAGGTCAAGGATTCGAATATTAGTAGAGACAGTATGAGTAAGTCCTAACTAAGAAAATAATAAATAAATAAGTTGGTTTCTTAAGAGCATGATTTGTAAAATTGGAAATAATTTAATTCTATTTAGGACATTAGGTTTCATTGAAAAGAGATTCATGACAAAGCCAAAGCTAAATAGAGAATTATGTTCTGTAATTGAGATCACAATTTACTAAGAAAAAATTGAATATAATTGAAATCGGTGAAAATCTATTCTACACGTATCTAGTAAAGCAATCCTAAAAATAACTTAATTTGACATTCTCTATAAAAATTCTGAAAAAATCAAAATAAGATCCTACCAAAAATTAGAATAACCATAGTCCTATTCAACCTTCAACAAAAATCCTTTAATATACTAACAGAATTCTTATGAAAAAAAAGAAAAAAAGAAAGATAACGAAGTTTGTGGTAATCCTTTTTGTTAGTCTTTTGGCAGTTTAGTCCATACAAGTTTCGGTAACCAGTTCAACATTAATTTGGCCAAGAAGACCAAATTTTGAAAACCTTGGAAAAAAAAAATTGCAAAATTGCAAAATTGAATTTTAATAACAAAATATATATAGTTTTATTTTAAATTTGGAAAAGGTTTGCTTCAATTGGTTTAAATTAAAGTTTGTGGTTAGTCTGATGAGTTATACATCTGTGTGTGTGTGAGAGAGAGAGAGAGGGAGAGAGATGAGTGTGACTTTTAGAAGTGGAGGGAAGGATTAGTCGTATTTGAGTAGTAATTGAACTCTTTACTACGTGAGATGGAAAGATAGTGATAGAAAAGGCTATGACTTCCTCCTCTTCCCCCATTGATTACACAAGATAAACAGACAAACAAATCTATCACCAGATTTGGGTCCAACTTGATTAGACAAAGCAAGCCAAAACCCAACAAAGGAATCATGCAGCCTTGTTTTTCTGCAATATTGGACAACCCTAATGTGATTCAAAAGACACACCCACACACACATACATAGTGCACTCATGCCCAATTATTTCCTTTCCTTTCTTTTCTTTCCTTTCCCCTCTACCAAAGTATCAAACCAACCCCTCTTTGCCCTTTTCATTTCACTAATGTTTGTCAACAAAATATGATGCTTATCTCAACTCCTTTCTTTAGAGAAAAATAAATAAATAAATAAAAACATTGGTGATGTTATACTAAGAATATTTCTTAAAGTTTTAAACTAAGAATAATTCAATAAAGTGACTCAGCATAGGACAGCACTATGAGAGCATTTTGAGGGTCCCATTCACCTCAGCTTCTCCATTTACTTGTCGGCCACTTGTCGCGTCCCCACCACTTTTGACACCAAGTAACGACAAATGTCACCGCTAATTGACACGTGGGAAAATACTATTGGTTTTCAGTTTAGATATATTTCTGCACATGTAGTCTTTTGTTTGGACTTGTTTCATTCTTCTGTACCAACACAGAGAGACAAAGGGTCCTATAGCAAAGTAATTAATGTAATTGGTGTTAAATGTAATTTACCCAAAAAAATTTATAAAAAAAATAAAAATAAATAATTCCCAGTAATTGAGTGCTTAAGATATATAATTCCCAGTAATTAATAAAAATAATTAATTATTTTTGGGTTTTGATAAAATATATTATTTCTCTTGCTGCAACATGTAGTAAACATAGATCAAGTGGTGTGGATTGTGGTGATGTGGAGATGTGATTTTTTTACTTTATCATACTTTGTGTTCATAAAGTTTGGCAAGTACATGGTTGGCAGTAGGAAAATTTTAGCTTTTTAACCACCAGACTGAATTTGCTCATTGGAGGAGGAGAGCAATTGTCTAAAGTGGAAAAGGAGGAATGAAGTGTCTGTGTGTGTGTATATATATATTTTTCTTCTGTTCTGTTCTTGGTTGGTAGGTATGAATTTATTTTATTAATATAGAATTAATTATGCTTTTTATGCATAGAATGCTCCACATATCAGGAAAATTTAGTTGAAAACTATGTAATGGATTGATGTGAAATTAGAAAATAGCTTTGTACAACATTAATTAATTTAGTTTGCTCTTGCCTTCCCAGAAAACAGAAAAAGTGTGTGGGATTTGGGAAAAGCAGAAGTGTGAAGAGGTTTGGAAACATAAAGGAAACTATGAGTTAGAAACTTTGACAAAAATGAGTAGAAAAAAGATTTAAAGTTGCATAAGAAGCTAAAAAGAAGCATTCATCAATATAGTAAAAAATAAATAAACAAATAAATTAAATCAAGTATTTCATAACATTATCTTGTCACTTTTATAGGCAGAGTTTTTTTCAATGTTATCTTGATTCTCACATGAAGATTCTATTGTCATTTTCAGATAATACTAGAAGAAAAGGGTGGTGAAATTTGAACCTAGAATTTTCTCCTGAAATATTTTTTTTTAAAAGCAAGAAATGTTAAATGTTAGAATAGTAGATCCAGATAGTTGAAATCTGAAACTCCAACATTCATGAAAAGTACTAATTCATTCGAATATCGAAACAAATGTTCCTCCTCTTCTGATACCATGTTAATAATTCGTCTATTACAAAAGTTCAGATAATTAAAGATGATATAGTATAAGTAATTATATCGTCTAAACTTTGTACACTTTAAATCCATTTCTTAAATGTGACTAAGCAAATTATTTGCGAAACATTTCTTTCGGATTTTCATATTTTAAAAATTGCTTTTTTTTTTTTCCTTTAATATTAGTCATAATAAGGTTCTAACACTACTATACTTTACATATGATTGATTGAGATATATATATATATATATATGTTATATTGTTATTACCCATTTTGATTATGTGAACATTTCTCCATGCCAATGTGACACCAAAATTTACCCTTTTTCCTCTTGTCACTTTCAATTATGATCCAAACAGGGAAAGAAAGCCCCTGAAAGCACAAGCAGAAGATGTCATATATATTGGTGGTGTGTTTATTATTATACATGTAATCTTAGAAGATAATGATCACTTCTACATCAAGTGTCAATGAATTATTTTCTAAGGAATGTGATAGGGGTGGAAAAATTAAATGATAGTAAAAGTATGATATATATCTACTAGGCTAGTCTTATACATGATTAGATATTGACTAAGCTACAAACAGATTCCTAGGCATACAAAGATGTGATTGGAGCTCTTATATTCTCATCAGTTTGGAAGCATACCTAACATCTACAAATCATAAATTCAACTATAGCCTACATTATCTAATTTTTCACTGTGTGGACTATGTAGCCCTTTTGTGGCAAAGAAGATAAAAGGAGGATATAGTCATTTATTTTCTTCATTTTGGGATTTGTAGTGGAATTTATGTGATTGCAAATTTTAAGAGTAATGGGACATGGGGATAATACAAGAAGACATAGAAAATGGTTCAATTTTTCCATATTTTACTGCTAATGAGGAAATATTTTAAGTTAGTGAATTGGAAATTATGTATTGTGGAAACATGTCATCTTAAATATTGGAAAAAATTATCTATATTAGTCCTACTAAAATATTTTACACGATCCGAGTGTTTTTCTTTCACGTTAACAGCACATGCTATTCACAATTCTCATGTTGATGTGAATATCGAGAATCTCCATATTATGTTGAAGGTTCTAGCTTATTGTGCTTCTGAATTTATCCGTTTTTGCTAAGAGATAAAAAAATAACAAAATTCCATAAAAAATAAAATTTCAAACATATGATATTTGGTTAGTTGGAAATATCATTTGTTAGATTTTTTTTTTGGTCGTGGCAAACAACTCTCACAATACTGTGGCAGACTGGAATTCTCTTATTTTTATTATAAAAGGAGAAGAGATACTATTAAACTACAAGTTGGTTAATATTTTTATATATGAAACGAAGAAAATATAGCATTTAACTATATTATCACATTCAAATATATGATTATAACCAACAGCCTGTGGCCTAGCGGTACAAGGATCCTACTTCCCAAAGGGAGGTCAGGGATTCGAACCTCAGTTCAATGGAGGCAGTGTGTGTGAGTTTTCCAACTAAGAAAAAATATATATACCGTAAAGCAACCACCTCCATATTTACAAAATAAGAATATTATATTCAATAGTTTAAAACTAGCCATATTTACAAAATAGGGAAAAAAAAGAAGTCATATCTGTATAAACAATCTAGTTAATAGTGGGACTTATTCCACTGGAAAAACTTCCTATCCTAAAATTGCTCTTTAATATTCAAAATTAATGAAAAAAATAACTATATTGGAATAGTGATAAAAGAAAATTTAAATTTAAAGGTTATTGCATGCCTTTGATGATGTGTATACATGATTCCATATGAATATTTAAAATAATAATAATAATAATAATAATAATAATAATAATAATAAATAAATAAATAAATAAACAACGAATTGATGTGCATGTTGGAGGAGAAGAGAAATGGTTATCCTAAAAATTGTTATAGGGAACTTTTAGGGGATTAAACCTTTTCTAGGACAAGCCCGTTCCACACTCTCATAATTCTGCAACCCAAAAAGCAAATGGACCTTATCTTTTGATATCATCATCTTTTTAGAAGACACAAACAACCCCCCATGAGTATTTCCAAAAAAGGGCAATACCCAAAAGACAAGAAATGCAAAAAGGACAAATGGGAATAATAAAAGAAAAGTAGATCAAACACATTCAATGGGGTATATATGCCAGCAAAAGAGGTAGATGGTGTTCTTCATGAGTTTCAATCAAAAACTTGATAACACATACAACACATACAACCCCATATATCTATCTCTCTCTATATATGTGTGTGTGTATATATATATATATATATAGATTTATATTACCCAATCTTACCATAAAAAGACCTTGTAACTGTAAATTCAAATTCCATACTTAGCACATATCATTTAGTACTAATCAACAAAACAGTTTACAACTTGTTTGTTGTATTAAGCAGCCCAATATCTCCATCACCCACAAGGTGGAGAGTCTCAAATCAACTCCTCCGAAATGAAGCAGCCATCTAAATCAGAGGCATGTGATCTTTCTGAAAGTTCAAGCATCATCTCAGTCCCTGAGCCTTCACAATGCTTAGACACCTCAATGGACAACAACAATATCCAAAGACAACAAGAAGCTCAAAATCATCATCAACAACATCTTGTATTGGATCTAAGCCTCTCCAACAACGATTTCGATCAAACCTCCAACCCCGAACTCAACCTCATCGATTGTTTCAACATGGATTCTTCATCAAAGTCATTAGTGGATGACCTGCAGCATCATCAAGGCAATGAAACCGAGCCAAGAGTGTTCTCATGCAACTACTGCCAGAGGAAATTTTACAGCTCACAAGCGCTCGGAGGCCACCAGAATGCACATAAGAGAGAGCGGACAATCGCCAAACGTGGACAGAGAGCTGGTGCAGCCTCCGCCGCCGCCACCGCCTTTGCCCACGACTCTTTCCCGCCGCGATACACCAGCATGGCTGCTCTGCCTCTGCATGGCTCTTTCAGTACTAGTCCTCTTGGCATTCAGGTCCACTCTTTGATCCATAAGAGATCATCATCATCATCTTACTTACCACTAGCAACCACTACTTTAAGTTCATCACAAGTGTATGGGCATCATGGGTGGTCTAGGAAACCTATAGATCAG
Organism: Cornus kousa; assembly: GCA_025631255.1. Lineage (NCBI taxonomy): Eukaryota > Viridiplantae > Streptophyta > Magnoliopsida > Cornales > Cornaceae > Cornus > Cornus kousa. The sequence goes on along the minus strand of JAOTQH010000008.1, from coordinate 2,308,792 downwards.
CAGCCGGCCATCGGCCGGCTTGCAACGGTGAATTATGACGTCAGCACCACTACTGTAGGGTCGTCGTCGTCAGGTGGCGGTGCCGCCAAATTTGGCAGTGTTCGGAAGTTTTCTCCGGTGGGTGATGGCTTTGGAGGATACCGATGGGACACTAGCAGTGTGTTGAAGACTAATCAAGATGATCAGTTGCAAAAGCTAGACTTGTCCCTCAAACTCTAAGTAGTTCAATCATTTCATTTTTTCGCCACAATTTCATCTGTATGTTTTGTTCAGGGTAATTTTTTTTCTTCCATTTTAGCTATTTTTATCAGGACTTGGTGTACATGTTTTCATTTTGGCTACAGAGAACTTCAGTGAGTTATGTTTCTGGTATTCCTTACCTTAGAAATAATCAAATTCTATATTTGTTTGCTTCGAATTTCTCTTCAAGTCTAAAAGAAATTGTAGTCCAGACTCCGGATTAAAATAATAATAATAATTAATTAATTAATTCAAAGAGCTTTTAATTCAATGATATCATCTCTCATTTTTCAAAAGGATAATTAAAAGTTCAAGTCCCACTCAGGTCCCACTTTAAGAATCAAATGGTTGAGTATCACTCTAATAAATCAAATGGTAAGAGCGTGTTACCCGGCAATTTGGTGAGTTT
>JAOTQH010000008.1:2282527-2295289 GCA_025631255.1 Cornus kousa | reverse complement strand
GTATTAGCCTCCCAAAAATTTTCATGTCATTAGGAGGAGAAACATATTATTTCATTTGCATTGTATCACAAATGATGTTCTCAATTCACACTTATTTTGTTCTTTTAGAATTCAAACTCTCCCTATTCATTTTCGGAGGTAAAGGAGATACTACTAAGCCATAAGACTCTTATCCCTTGGTAAAGTTTTGGTAGTTTTTCAATGTTTCCCATGCTAATTATATCATTCAACTTTGTTATTACCTCACTTGCAAGATCTTTCAGTGTTATTTACAAAAATAAATTCAAACCCTAATGAGAGAGAGAAGAGAAAGTTAATACAGCGAGATAGGAGACTATAACTGAAAAGGAGACAATAAGATTTACTATAACTGAAAGGGTAATTATAATATTATGGATGGAAAAGAAGAAGAAAAATAGGCTTTTCAGTTTTCACTAATTGTTAAATAAAAAATACCAAAATAGATGGGGAAAAGAAGAAGATAAAATAATGATATAAGAATATTTTTTTGTTAATATGGATATATTATAGCATAATATAATTAATATATATATATATATATCATGTCATGATCGAATAAGATTTATCACTAACTAATTATTAGAATCAAATAATTAATGGGATATCAAATTAAATGTTCAATTCATATCATGACTTGTGAAATCGGATTAAAAAACATGATCTATTGACAAACCTAAATATTGAAAAAGAGTTTATGGAATTCTAAATTTGATTGAAAATGTTTATTAAAGATAAGCCAAAAAAAATGGTAGTACTTTATTTTTAATGGACTAATGGTAACATATGTATTTAGTGAAAGATGTTCTTCATCTTTTTAGGGATCTCTTCCATTTCTATTTAGTATTTACCACCTTTCAATTATAATTCTACCTACTATTGAAATAATTGATTTTCACCTTATATTTTAATTTTTAAAGTTTTCACCCAACAAGAAATTTGTGAACAATTATGAAGACCACTCAAAGAATCCAACTTTTATGAACTATTTAACTGTGACCATCAATGTAATTGTATTAATAGTATCATGGTCAAAGAAATTGTACCCAATATTTGACTAAATGATCTCACAACCCAATCATAAGAAGGCACGCAATAAAGATTAGATAAAATTATAGTGAGTAGAAACTAGAATACAACGTGGGCGAATAGTATTGGGCTTTGTTGTTCACATAGTGAGTGAAGACTGTATGAATAGCACCGGTCCCCTGTAACCGAAATGACCGAGGCTACTGGGACAAGACTCCCGCTCGTTCGTTCATTAGAGTTTTGGTTGTGAGTGAGTCAGTGCTATATATATATATATATACATACTATATATGGAAATTGTTTCTGAGAGAGAATAAAAACAGAGTAATACATGGGGAAACAGAGATTTGAATTTGTCACAATGAGTCTTCCATGCACATGCAAAGCTAATTGTTGTTTGGCATTTCCATTTCTGGTTTTTTTCTGAATATTTTCACAGAGAGAGAGAGAGAAAGTGTGTGTGGGGAGTAGTGAGAGGAAGTGTAGAGAGAGAAGATGGCGGACAAAAGCATCAGCTTGGAAGAAATCAAGAATGAGAACGTGGATCTTGTATGACCCCCCTTTTTTTTTTTTTTGTACGGTTGATTTGTAATTATTGATATCAAATCTCTGGTCAAATACACACAAAATTTCATTTTTCATTTTTTGTTTATAACGATTTTAGTTTTGTTTTTCCATGGATGCATCAAATTCAAAAATATTTTTAACAGGAATCCGGGTCCCCTCTTGTGGAGGGGATCTTGTGCCTTGATCCTCACATTGAGAGGGCAACACACTGTATTATAGGTGCAACAGATATATAAAAAAAAGTTATGGCATAAGCAATATAACGTAGTTGTTGTATAAGTGATGTAAAGATATTGTATAAGCGATGTAATGACACAGAACGCTACACGACACATGAAATGTCACATAATGGGATATAACTTCTTTCAATAGAATCCATATGTCTTCTTCTTAAGTTAGTTATGTTACATTTCAAAAACCTTAGTTATACTACAATCAAAGTAACCAAATTAAGATTGTTTTTGGCAATATAACTAGCATAATTCGTGTTCTACAGAAGGAATGTAATATTTGGTGATTAAAATATGGTTTAATTCGAAATCTGGTTCATTCAAATTGTCAAAGGTGTTGAGAAGTTGTAAAAAATAAATAATTTTAATGATTTTATGTTTATGCAGGAGCGTATACCGGTTGAGGAGGTATTCGAACAGTTGAAATGTTCAAGAGAGGGATTATCAAGTGAGGAAGGTCAGAAAAGGCTCCAAATTTTTGGTCCAAACAAGCTAGAGGAGAAGGAGGTAAAGTTTTCTATGTCACAGTATTTTCATTCTTCTCTAATATTCATTATTAGTACAAGCGATGAAACTAATCATTAAAAAAAGAATACTGAAACAGGAAAGCAAGTTTCTTAAATTCTTGGGTTTTATGTGGAATCCTTTGTCATGGGTTATGGAGATTGCTGCCATCATGGCCATTGCTTTGGCAAATGGAGGGGTATCTCTTTCTCTCTCTCTCTCTCTCTCTCTCTCTCTCTCTTTCTGTCTGTGTGTGTGTGTGTTTCTAATATCAATGAAATATTGCAGGGTCAGCCTCCAGATTGGCAAGATTTTATTGGAATAGTGTCATTGCTTTTCATCAACTCCACCATAAGCTTTATAGAAGAAAATAATGCAGGTAATGCTGCAGCAGCACTAATGGCTGGTCTTGCTCCCAAAACAAAGGTACTTTACCTAACCAAATGTGTGTGTGAGGGGTTTGTGTCCCGTAGGGGACAAATTGTGAAATGTGTGCGTGAGTATTTACCTAACCAAAAAACGAAAAGAAAGGAGATTGTTAGATAAAAATATTGAATACATGATAATATGAGTTTGGTTGTTGACTGATTAAGGTTTTGAGAGATGGAAGATGGTGTGAGCAAGAAGCAGCAATCCTGGTACCAGGTGATATAGTAAGCATCAAGTTGGGAGACATTGTCCCTGCAGATGCCCGTCTCCTGGAAGGGGATGCACTTAAGATCGACCAATCTGCTCTTACTGGTGAGTCCTTGCCTGTAACAAAGAACCCAGGCGACGAAGTGTTCTCTGGTTCAACATGCAAGCAAGGTGAGATTGAGGCCATTGTCATTGCCACCGGTGTCCACACCTTCTTTGGTAAAGCTGCACACCTTGTGGATAGCACCAATCAAGTAGGCCATTTCCAAAAGGTACCATACTATGTTACTCACCATGACCAATTTGCAAATTGTTTGCTGGGAAAATATAAGAGTACTAGAAATTTAGAATTAATAGGAAACACGATTTTGATTTTTGAAATTCTCGATTTGTTCCTGATGAACTTTATCTGATTGGATGGTAAGAAACAGAATTGTGTTACACATTCAAATAGAACTGAACAATTTAAAAAAAAAAAAATCTATATCATAGCAGGATCAAACATTTAGCCTATTCGCTAACTTTCACTGGACGGTGATGATTTGAGCAGGTGTTGACAGCAATTGGTAACTTCTGTATATGCTCCATTGCGGTGGGAATCATAATCGAGTTGGTGGTGATGTTCCCAATGCAGCACCGCAAGTATAGGAATGGAATTGATAATTTGTTGGTGCTTCTAATTGGAGGCATTCCAATTGCAATGCCAACAGTTTTGTCAGTGACGATGGCCATTGGATCCCACCGGCTCTCACAGCAAGGAGCTATCACCAAGAGGATGACAGCTATCGAAGAGATGGCTGGAATGGATGTCCTTTGTAGTGACAAGACTGGGACTCTCACCCTCAACAAGCTCACAGTAGACAAAACCCTGATTGAGGTTGGTGACTAATTAAAGTTGACGTGAATGAACAGCTTATGAACATTTCGGATAGTGCTTATGGAATAAATAAAGATCTAATATTGAGAAACAATTCAAGAAAGAACTGATCAGAAAGTTTGGGATTTAGTTACTTTGAATTCTATTGATTCATTTGGTTCTGGAATTAAGATGTTAATATGCAGGTATTTACACCAGATGTGGACAAGGAAGGTGTAATTCTGCTCGGTGCAAGGGCTTCTAGGGTAGAGAATCAGGATGCTATTGACTCTTGTATTGTGGGAATGTTAGCTGATCCCAAAGAGGTAATCTCACTGAGCTGAAAAAAACATGTTTCAGTACATAGGGCGAGTAGATGAACAATTTTCAACTTAATTCGATGTTAATGAGCTAAAAGGAATCAAAAGGAGAACAAGTAATTTGATTGTTTCCCTCTAAATCTCAATCACCATTGTCATGTATGTTCTTCATATTGGTTTTTGCTTTTGTGACCATCACTCCGGACAGATACTATATTGAGCATAAAAAGAGAGAAGGAAGAAAAGAATGTTCATTCATATTTTAAAACAGTACTAGCTCTATTTAACAGAATTGTCAGCTGCAACAATCTCTACTAGAGTATTCTTCTTGCCAAAATCACTCATGAAAAAGTTAAACATAACATATATGCTGATCTTCATTTCTAGATAAATAATAAACAAATATTCTGTTTTGGTACCTTGTGTTCTGCAGGCTAGAGCAGGGATCACTGAGGTGCATTTCCTGCCTTTTAACCCGGTGGAAAAGCGGACAGCCATTACCTACATCGACTCTAGTGGCAATTGGCACCGAGTTAGCAAAGGTGCACCTGAGCAGGTAGGTAATCATCCAGAAAATCCAGATTAAGCCTTCCATTTCTTCTCAGTATAGTCTCGATTTTATTATATTCCTATTTGTTGTAATCTCCACCAGATTATTGAGCTCTGCAACCTCAAGGGAGATGTGAAACAGAAAGCTCACGCCATCATTGATAAGTTTGCTGATCGTGGCCTTCGTTCTCTTGGTGTAGCACAACAGGTCTGTTTGCGTTCTTCTATCACTGTATGGATTTGATCAATGAAGCAATGCTGCATAGAACTGAACCTGATCTGTTGGTACTCTCTTTACAGACGGTTCCAGAGAAAACCAAGGAGAGTGCAGGAGGGCCATGGATGTTTGTTGGTCTCTTGCCTCTTTTTGACCCTCCAAGACATGACAGTGCAGAGACCATTCGCCGAGCACTCAACCTTGGTGTCAATGTTAAGATGATAACTGGTGACCAGCTAGCCATCGGCAAGGAGACAGGTCGAAGGCTAGGCATGGGAACCAATATGTATCCCTCTTCCTCCCTCCTCGGCCAGAACAAGGATGAAAGTGTAGCCAACCTCCCAGTTGATGAGCTCATTGAGAAGGCTGATGGCTTTGCAGGTGTCTTCCCAGGTAAATAAACTAAATCCTTCTATCTTGTGAGGTTGTGTTTCTCGAGTCTACTGGAACTAGTGAACATAATAAGGTAGGCTTTGAATAGTATTCCTTGCAGGAATGATTCAAAATTAGGAGTTATGGTTAAATTTGTGAATAATTTTGGAAAATCTCAATGAGATTGTCAAACTTTGTTTTTTTTCCCCTTTTCCAAATCTCTCTCCATTTTGGAAAATATTTTCTATGTTTGAAATAAAAAAGTGTATAATTTCTACTTGCACTAATGAGGGGAGGAATGCAGAGCACAAGTATGAAATTGTAAAGAAACTACAAGAGAGAAAGCACATCTGCGGGATGACAGGAGATGGTGTGAATGATGCACCGGCTTTAAAGAAGGCAGACATTGGAATTGCAGTGGACGATGCAACAGATGCAGCCCGGAGTGCATCTGACATTGTCCTGACGGAGCCAGGACTGAGTGTGATTGTGAGTGCCGTCTTGACAAGCAGAGCCATTTTTCAAAGGATGAAGAATTACACCATCTATGCTGTTTCCATCACAATCCGTATTGTTCTTGGTTTCATGCTCCTTGCACTCATCTGGAAATTTGATTTCTCGCCTTTTATGGTCCTGATCATTGCCATTCTCAATGATGGAACCATCATGACCATTTCTAAAGACAAGGTGAAGCCATCTCCCATGCCCGACTCGTGGAAGCTGAAAGAGATTTTCGCCACTGGCATTGTTCTTGGCACCTATCTAGCTGTCATGACTGTTATTTTCTTCTGGGCTGCTCAAGAGTCTGACTTCTTCTCTGTAAGAGAATGCCGCCTGCTTTTAGTTACATAATCATCAAAAAGAGTATTTGTTGGTCTTCCATTAACTTTTTTCCCATTGTCCTTCTGTGTATCTTAATTACTTTGGCAGGATGCATTTGGTGTAAGATCAATCAGGGACAACCACGGCGAGCTTACAGCAGCTGTCTACCTGCAAGTGAGTATTGTGAGTCAGGCACTTATCTTTGTTACTCGGTCCAGGAGCTGGTCCTTCATTGAACGTCCCGGCCTTCTGCTTGTGACTGCCTTCATTCTAGCACAGCTGGTGAGTAGTACAAAACTTCATTCAAAGTTCCTAATACAGTTCTCATTCACTGCAAAGTTATGACACTAGCTTTTGTGAATTGATCAAGCTGGCTACAATAATAGCTGTGTATGCAAACTGGAACTTTGCGAGGATGCATGGCATTGGCTGGGGTTGGGCCGGGGTTATTTGGCTCTACAGTATCGTCTTCTACTTCCCACTAGACATTTTTAAGTTTATCATCCGATATGCCTTGAGCGGCAAGGCCTGGGAGAATATGCTCCAGAATAAGGTACTTGGCAGTTTATGAACTTGAAGGCATTTCATGGCTCATCCAAAGTTTTTTTTTTTTTTGCCATGTTTCGTTGATTTCTTTTCTTGTGACCAATCATCCAGACTGCATTCACAACCAAAAAGGATTATGGTAAGGGGGAGAGAGAGGCACAATGGGCTGTGGCTCAACGTTCGCTGCACGGTCTTGTTCCTGCAGATGCATCCAATCTCTTCAATGAAAAGAACAACTACCGGGAATTGTCTGAAATTGCTGAACAAGCTAAGAGACGTGCTGAAGTTGCAAGGTAAATTATCTTTGAGAGATTTGTTTGGTAAAAACTAAATTTTTATCTTACTTGATGCTTTTACATCATTGTTTTTCTTGTAATATGTTTGTTTGTGTGTGTGTGTCCTGTCCCATTTTCAGGCTTAGGGAGCTTCATACACTTAAGGGACATGTTGAATCAGTGGTGAAGCTCAAGGGTCTTGACATTGAGACCATTCAACAGCACTACACGGTTTAAAGGAGCTAGAGGATGACAAAGTTTGGTTGCTATTAAAGGAAGTTGCAACACAAGAGAGAAAAGGAAAAAAGAAATAGGAAGCTATTTTTGTCTTCATTTTTCTGTTTTCATTTTTGATTCGTGGAGGATGACGATGGAAGGACTGCGAATAATCCAACGGACCAGATTGGCGATATGCGATCCGTTGTTGGAAATGGAGGTCATAGAAATAGGAGTGTCTATTAACATTTCTTTGTACGAAATACTATTTTATTACAAAATTTTCCAATGGTGTAACCAATATTTGTTTAGCCTGTTAATCTGATTGTTGCTTTTGAGTAGCTACACTTACTATGTGTTTCAGTGTGTAAACCATATTTATATTGGATAGGTTCAAATCATTTGATCTCATCTCAATTATTTCAGCTCTCTCTAAATTTCCACCTTAGCACTCTTATTTTAGCAATCTACCATGTATCATGTCTGGTTTCATGATTGTTTTATGAGATATTTTTGTATGTGGCTCCTTAATAGAATTATGAATATAAATGTCATTTGCAAATTTGTGTAATTCAATATGGTATGCATTCGCATAGAACTCAATAATCGCCTGTATCAGTCATCTTGACCCTCTTGAATTTAATGAAAACATTTTCAATGAGATGATTCAACGTAACTTCCTTTGGGGAGGTAGGGGGAGGAGTTTAAGTATCATCTTGTTCGGTGGGAGCATGCTTGTAGGCCTCTTAAGCCAGGAGGCCTTGGGATTTGGAGATTGGCCCCTTTCAACAGGGCCCTTCTTGGCCAGTGGCTTTGGAGGTTTGGTAGTGAAAGACATAGACTTTGGAGGAATATTGTTGCTTGTCAGTTTGGGGAGGAGAGGGGGGGTTGGTATGCTAGACCTGCTAGATCTACTATCGGCATGGGTGTGTGGCATTCTATTGGGAAGGGATGGGATGAGTTTTCTAAGCATGTTAGATTTAGAGTCCGAGAAGGTCGGAGTGTCCAGTTTTGGGAGGTTCCTTGGTGCGAGGAACATCCATTGTGTTGACGATTTCCAAGGTTGTTTAGGATTGCTGTGGATTGCCATACTTTGGTTGCCGACTGCTATCGCCTTGATAGCGATAGGTTGTCTTAAGATGTTTGGTTCCGGCGAGCCTTTCAGGATTGGGAGCTGGATAATGTTACTGACTTATTGGACCTTTTGTATCGACAGGAGGTGGATGGCACTAGGACGGACCTTTTGACTTGGGTGCCTTCTTCGCAAGGGACTTTTCAGGTCCGGTCTTTCTTTTCTGCCTTTCTGGTTTTTAGGCCCCCTTTTATTCATGGAAAACGGTTTGGCATTCGAAGGCTACTCTTCGGGTGGCTTTTTTTGCTTGGACTGCTGCATGGGGCAAGAGGGACAACTTGAGAAAGAGAAGACATGTCATTGTTAATCGGTGTTGTCTGTGTATGATCGATGGAGAGTCTATGGACCACCTTCTTTTGCACTGCCCAATGACCTATGACTGTTGGAGCCTTATGTTGGGTCTTTTTGACGTTCAGTGGGTTATGCCTCGGACCTCACGGGGTCTTATTGATATTTGGAGGGGGCAAAGGGTGGGGGCTCGTGTTCGCAACTTCTGGAGGGCGACTCCCCTTTGCATTTGGTGGTGCCTCTGGAAAGAACGCGATAGAAGATCCTTTGTTGGGGAGGAGTTACTCATTGGGGCTCTGAAGTATTCTATTATTTGCTCTCTTTAGTTGGGGTACGTGGAGAGATTGTTCTTCTGTAGAAGAGTTTTTGGGGTCTTTGGATCCTTAGGTGTTCTCTTTTCTTTTGCTCTTGGTTCCTTTACAACTCTTGGGACGCTTTCCTCTCTTGAACGCTTTCTAACACAATTTTACTTATCAAAAAAAAAAAAAAAAAAAAAAATTCAATTCTTGGGGACTAACACAAGGATTGGTATTTGAAGATGTACAATGTATTTAAGTGTGATTATTATAAATTCTCGGATTAAATTTGGCTTCTTGGATTGCAATTTTTAATATTAAGTTACGGGAATAACAGACTACAGCAGAATATCAGTTGAAAAAAGTGTCAAGTACAATGGTATAAACTTGGATTAAACGTAAAATACATCTTTGAGTCACATAGCAATTACTTTGTACAAAAGAATAAAACTTATCCCAGTGTGAATAGGCAGATAATGACGTGGCTGAAGCTGGACCACAGGATTGAGGTATGAAGATATCTGGCTGGAGAGGAACCTTGTCCTTCAGAATTATTGGTGTAAGCGGCCAAAACAGCTTCAACATGGCTGATATTTACCATAAGAATGCATGTTTCATCCAATGTCCCTTTTTGTCCTGAATGGCCTTCGATGGCAATGGATGATTCTTAGAGGCAAACCACACACTTCAACAGCAAACATATGGTTCTTGTTTCAATTATGCAGTTGGAAGACAACTTTCTACATCAAGCATAACACATTTTATACGAAACAAGAGCAATTCAATTGCCATAAAGAGTCAGAGATTAGCTTACGGTCTATTTCCATCCATTAGAACAGAAGTTTTTAACCATGTTCGTGCAACAAGAACAAAGATTGCTGACAAATATCCTTGCACAACCATGGTTACATAAAGAAATACAACATAAGCAGAAATTAAGGAAGCAAAAGCAGTGAAATAGTAATTATGTAATGATCCAAGTCTTTACTCAATCAAAAGCCTAAATTCTTTAAGCACCACAGTGCCCCCTCAGCTGCATGCTCAGCTGCCATTTTCTTCTTCGACCGAGGGGCACCAAAGCACTCCAAAACCGTAACTGAGGGTTCTGTTATCTCAACAGTGACCTTGAAAGTGAACCTACAACTCCCCCGAAAAAAAAAAAAAACAAAAAAAGAAGTAAAAGCATTTCATAGTAATGAAGTTCTAGGAAGTCTTAGGACTTATATATAGGAAACCAAAAAAAATTCAGGCCAACCAACTAAAAAATCTACTTAATGCTCTAATCCAAGCATGGGCTTCTTTAATTTATTTCTACATTTTTTTTAATCTAAATCCATGGTCACTCAATTCATTCAATTTGTCTATCCCAACAGCATATGCTTTGTAACAAGTCCCTTGGGTTTATTTGGAAGCAGCTTCAAGAAAAAATGAGACTAAAGGATCAACATCAATGAATGAGAAATTTTATATAAAAGGGTCAGTACCTATGATTGGTACTGTTAAAAGTCATTCTCTCCTGAAGCTGCTTCTGAATGCAAAGTGTAGAGCAAGAGTTAAGATTAATTCTTAATATGGTACACCATGGACTCACAATTTATTGTGGTCTGGTCCTTCCTCTTTGCAGCATTCAAAGACCGGGGGGATCCAATAGTTTGTAGCACAGATCTCATACAGAAGGGATTTCGATGATACCCTTTCCGGAGTACCTAAGTCAAACATAAGATTGAATTCAGTTAATTCTACAAGAAAGGCATTGTAAATATGTAATACATTGAAATTGAAATAATAAGAATATTATCATTTTCAGTATGGTAAAAAATATTCTATCAGCCCACTTTGAAATCATTGGAACAGGGAGAGAGATTATGAGCAAACTTCATAGATTTAATTGATTAAAAAAATAATTATTCCTTTTTTTTTAGTAGAAGGTCTACACATATGCTCCATGAAAGCCAAAAAAAAAAAATTATCAGAAATAGTTGAAAATATTATCCTGATCAACAGAGTACCTAGGATGACTCTTTCTTTCACTAAAGTTATCAAACAAAGAAGGGAAGAAAATATTTTAAAAATCCTTTCCCTCCCATCTTTGTTTAGTTTATGATGACAGAAAGAAAATATGAAGGAATTCTTTTTTCTTTCCTTTTCTTTTCTTTTTCTTTTTTTTTTTTAAAAAAAAAAAAAAAAAAAAAATGAAGAAGAAGAAGAAGAAGAAGAAGAAAAACTTATCCTCACCTTAGGATAAAAAAATTCCCCAGAAAGTGACAGATTTGAAGAGAGCTGGAGAGAAAATTATATAGAACAATAAATGAAGTGATTACAAACGGCCAAAACACAATCCTGCTTTAGTTTTTGTGCTTAACCTTTTTGTTTCTGGTTTGGGAAAAACAAAAGAGAAGTAACAAAAGTCATTCCCACATTTTACTCAAAAGTCTTCAACCCACAAACTAGCCAAAATGATGGGAGCGTCCTACCAAAATTGGGCACACCCATGACCGTGAATAGAATAGTGCAATTACAATCATAAGAGTGTGGAATTTGTACCTCGTCTGGTGATGGTGTTGGTGTTGTGCTCCACCTTCAAAAAACCCTCTGTTTGACTTTGGATGGTGCCAGATGAATCTGCTTTCTTTGATGCTTCATCAGATCTTGTTCCCCCTTTTGGGCTCGGTTTAATCACTTTCTCGAATGGTTCATTTTTGGGCTTGTAAATCTTAAAAAAACAAAAAACCCACAAACAAGAATGAGTTAACAAATAAAAGTTGATTGAGCAGCTGAAGACACAGAATTTTTTGCCATCTTACCTGAGATTTGGGGAGGTTTCTGAGATTATGATTGAATCTTTCTGGGGTAGAGCTCTTCTTCTCCATCTATAAACCAGATTTTTTAGGATCTAATTGGCTTCCCCTCTCCCTGTGGGGGCAATTATGCACATTGTGATAGAGACCTGTGAAATTTGTGAATTTAATGCCAGGCAAAGTGGTTTTAATTAACAATGACCTTTCGTCAGTAAGTTTTTTTTTTTTGGCTTGTTATTACAACAAATTTCTCATTTATTCGGAAGCAAAGTATAACATGATTCGTCGGGTAAGTAATTAACATGTTTTTACGGATTGAATGTGGTATGTTCTTTCATGTAATTAAAAAAAATTCCTGAAACACAATTAACAGGTTATACGTTTATTTCGAGAAAAAAAGAAAAAAAAGAAAAAAAGTTATTCATTTATACCCAAAAATCATATTAAAAAACATAGAATTTGAAACGGTTAGGCGTTAGAGGTGGGAGTTGTCCGGTAGATTTAGATAAAATTTGAAGTGTGTATGAATCAGTGGGTATATAACAGTATCTAATATTTTGAACTTTTGAATAAATGTACAAACGCACACTCAGCTGATATTAAAGTTAAACTATGAAATACTTATGGACATACTATTAAAAGATAAATCAAATTGCAACTTTTTTTTACTCCCCCTAAATCATCTGAATATAATCATATACTCCATAAATGTGTAAGTTTTATTTAGATATATATATATACATACATACATATTATTTAGGTGTCAAAATGATAATTAAATGAGACTAATAATTTATCCAAAAAAATTTATATTCCAAAAATTATTACACTCTTTTCCTACCGGAAATGGAAATTTCTACTTGAAATCCCACAACATGGGACCCACCACCTATAACGTTCATCCCATCGGCATTCTCTACGCTTGATGGAGCGCAGGACCCAATTGAGCGCTGTAGTGGATCCAACAACCTTTTTTTTGTATATAAAAGATTTGAGGTTTGTTTCGTCCCAATACACACATTACTCATGCTTCAGTGGTAGAGCGTATATTTCTCATTTTGAATGAGTGTGATTGCAATGACTGTGTATGG